>MU842842.1:42758-61977 GCA_030867305.1 Colletotrichum zoysiae
CCGCCGGCCCCTGCGAGCCACTACCGGGTCGGCGGGAAGGTGGGCCACTAGGCTCGAACGACCCGGCGGACAATTTTCCAGTCGCAGGGGCCGCGGGCCGGCGGGGGGGGAGGGAGGGAGGAGCGGCGCTTCAACGGCTGAATGGGGCGAGAGAGAGAGAGAGAGAGAGAGAGTTGCAGAGCAGTGGGCGGGTGGTATCTATCTCGTGTCTATTTTTCTTGTTATTCTGCACGTCGCACGGCGACAGGGAAAGAAGAGAGGGCGGGGAGGGGGGAAACCAACAACCTCAACCGCTGCGCAATGTGAACCCGGCAAAAGTGGAAGGGGAGGAGGGGGGGGGCTTGAATCTACCTAGGCAGGGGGGGCAGCCGTCCGTCCCCCTTCTGTGAAGCCGCCGACCTCGTTGCCTTCGTCGCGCCCCAGTGTATACGCCTGAACTCCTGACATATGCCCGCTCTGCCATGAAAAGCAACAAAAAAAGGAAGAAGAGGGAGGGAAAAAAAGAAGAGGACGGGAAGAAGAGCAGAAACTAACAAGAACTAATGATATGCCACAAAAACAAAAAACAAAATTTTGGACATCAGGAGCAGCAGTAGCGGCATTGAACAGCTCTCGAAGCGTAAAGAATTAAACACCACACACGTAGGATTCCCCATCTCATCATTATTCTCCCGCGTGGCTTCGTGGCTTTCCCACATCTCCTCCGCCTACAATCGTTCCGAACCATCCGTTGTTCCCGTCATGTACTTGGTCATATTCATTCTCCTCCGTAGCCCATGGCCTCGTTTATGTTCGTTACTGAGAGACGTCGCAGATGATATGCCGGGTGACGCGCTGGGCGAAACTCTGCTACACACCGTCGGCCTTGGCCGTAGACGTTCGCTCTCTCTCTCTCTCTCTCTCTCTCTCTCTCTCTCTCTCTCTCTCTCTCTCTCTCTCCCTCCCTCCCTCTCCCTCTCTCTCCCGCCCCCTCGATTCAGCAGCTGGCCGGCCACAAGCAGAGGACGAAATCGGCTCTCCGTAAAGACCGGAGCCCGACCTCCCCGTCTCTGCCGCTGTCGTGAGCCCAGCTACTGCAGGCACCCCGGCTGACCACAACATAGCTTGGCCTAGCCCATTGGCAGCAAGGTTGTTCCCCCTTCCCCCTTCCCTTCCCTTCACTGTGACTTCTTGCCGTCGACCTGGGCGCTGCCCTCGCCGTCCCGACCCTCGACCCACGGGTGCTTGATCGTCAAGCACCAGATGTCCAGGTAATCGCAGATGGTGACAATGACGTCCACGACGAAGCTGCCGTAGACGCCGACGGCCATGCCGAGCATCAAGAACATGAAGGCGACCTGGTAGACGTCGTCTCCCAGCGCGCTGGGCCAGCCGAAACCAAAGTACTCCTGCAGCTTGGGCCCCAGCGCATCGGCGACCCCAAACGCGAGCGGCAGGCCCAGGACGTTCCAGTACGGGAAGTCGAGCTTCACCAGGTGCGCCGTGATCATCTGCCCGACAGAGTACGCGTTCACGACGCCGGCGAAGAAGACGAACGGCACGAGATGCGAGTACAGGATGGCCGGGTGCAGCAGCAGGTACGACGCGATGAGCGTCCACATGCCGAAGAAGGGCAGCAGGCCGAGCAGCGCGCCGCGGGAGCGGTCGCCGCGCGCGCGGCGGGCCTTGATGACGTTGCGCGCAGACTCGACAGTGTTTAAGACGAGAACGAGCGCGCCCTGGACCATGTACCACTGCGTAAAGGAAAGCTCGTACACGGCTTCGGGGATGCCTAGTTTCTCAGAGACGCCAAAGGTACGGAGGAGCGATTGCTGCCAGAAGGAAGCGCCGCCCAGGTAGCCCGTCAGGGCGTAGACGCCGACGAGGATGAGGACGCCCTCCACTGGCCCGTTGACAATGCCCAGGGTGAGCGTCTTGGTGTGGTACTCGTCCCACGTCTGGACGTAAAAGGTGAGGAGGGCTGGCGAGAAGGGCGTGTCAGCTTTGCCCGAGAGGAGAGAGATTGGGGGGATGGGGCGCAAGCAAAGACTTACAGGAAAAGAGAATGCCGACGGTCATCCAGCCCTGTCCCAAGTTCTGCGAAGCGGCAAAGATCAGGGCTTCGAGCGAGGTGTTTAGCGCATCGACGCCGTGGTCGAAGAGCTCGCCAAGGGGTCCGGATTGGTGGGTTCGTCGGCTGTCGTCGCGAGAAATCCACGTTAGCTTCACGTCTCTCCTCAAAAGGTCTCTGGTTCAGACACCAAGCTCATAGGAAAGGGGGAGGGGAGGTAACCCACGCCTGCGACCCGTCAACGGCGTCAAAAGTCTGGTACAGGAACAGGCCGACCGCCCACGAGTAGTAGACCCAGCTGGGGCAGTCCTGGTCAAGCGTCGGGTTGTACCAAAGCAGCGTCAGGATATTCGCGATGACGAACATGAAGCCGGTCAGGGTGATGAGGTTCGGCGCCATGCTCATGGGGAACATCTTGATGACGACGTTGGTATAGAAGGGCTTGAGGATGTACTTTGACGTCAGAGAATGATCGACGCCAGAGTACTTGTACTCCTTGAGCGCCGGGAGGCGGTCCTGGCGCACGTAAACCATCTTGGGCGAGAGCGAGCGAGCGAGCGTTGGTTCTTCTTCCTTTGGCGCGCGTCGTGTGGTGTGGTGTTTTGTTGATGTTGCAGCTGAACAAGTCGAGTTTGCTAAGCGAACGGCGTGGTTTGTATCGTGCCGGGGAGGGGTTGGGGTGTGTTTTTCCCTTTTCTTTTTCTCTTCTCGGCTGTTTGGCGGATCGGAAGCTCAGATCTGGGCGGGGCTCCGGGGAAGTTAGCGAACGCCGTAGAACCAGTCGATGGGTCTCAGAGGCTCACGGATCCGTTGTTCTTCAAGAGCGGTGACGATGACTTCAAACCGGGGTGTGTCGAGGCAGCCAAAGACTTCGGCGGGGATAGTGGATAAGGTAGGTAGGTAGGCAGGCAGGCGGGTTGGATGGAGTATGGGAGGAGGGGAAGATTGATTCAGAGAAGGACAGAGTGAGAGAGAGAATATGTGTTGGGGAAATAGTCAAGTCCTACCACAGAGACACACTTACTTCGAACGAACGGTCCGAGATAGGCGACAGAAAAACTCGAGGAACAGCTCCGAGCAACAGAGGAGAACTTGACATGTGGTATCAAGCTACCCAGGGTCGCGTGGCGTGGCGTGGTGGTGGTGGTGGTGGTGGTGGTTGGTGGTGTGCGGTGGCCGGCCGGCGCTCTGCTCGCGACCCAGCTCAAGCTAAATTTTTCTTGGACAGCTCGCTCGCTCGCAGGCCCGCGCACACGCAGCGCAGCGGACCCGTCAACCCACAACGTCATTTTTCTCTCTCTCCCCGTCTCCCCCGGAAGCAGGCTAGTCCCCGTTGGGCATAGGTCATCCACTCTGAGCTTCAAGCCTTCAATGGTCCGTCTCCACTTTAAACTTGTCAAGCCTTTCTTCCTCTATTCCAATCCAGTCCCAGAACGACCAATCAACCAACCAGGCACTGCCAAAGCCAACCGCTCCGTGTCAAAGTGACACGCCCCGTTACGTAGGTAGATAGACTTGACACACCCGCGTGACAGCTCCATGACAGGGGTTGGGTTGCACGCCACGCATCTGGTTACCATCGTGAGATCGGTCCTCCAGAGCCTCCTTCAGACATGGTAAAGGACCCAAGTAAGACCAACGGCACTCACGCTTGATCTCCTCACCAACATGATGTTACTGATATCACAGTACAGTCCCGCGCGAAACCCCTTGTTAATATCTTTTCGTGTCTTCATTCTAGATGTACGCGAGCCACCAGTCTTTTTTAAAGCGCACGCTTGCGCGCTCAAAAAAAATGCTAATCCCCCCCTCCTCTGCTACTATGGCGCCGGCGGCTGCAACGGCGGCGTTGACTGCTTGATGGAGTCGGTTGTAATAAAAGCGTACTCGTCTCTCCCCGACTGCCGTGCGTGCGTCTTTGCTTGCTTGCTTGGAATGGAACATCCGACCATTTGCATTGATCCCACAAACTCCGAACAACTATCTTCTTTTTTAAGCAACCGATGCCACAACAAGCGACGCCACACCCTCCTCCTCGCTGCGAACCGTGATCTTCGTCGTCACACCAGACTTGGACGAGTAAGCCATCCGTACGTTGGCAACCACCCTGCCTCCGCCAACAGTCTTGCCGAGCAGCTTGAGGGTATGTGTCGTCTGGTTGACCGGCACATCCGTACCCTCCAGAGGCTGCAGCGACAAGACCTTGGCCAGTTGCTCCGTTGCCTCTGTGTTTCCGTTAGCCCCAGTCACGTTTCCAAAAACCTCCATGCAAAGACAGAGACTCACCTGCTATGCTCTTCATGCTGCTGAGCTGCAAAGTTTCCTCGGCCTCCTCGCCAGCCGCACCCACCTGCTCCCAGATGTGGTTGAAGTTGCTGGCAAACGTGGGGATAACGTAGTCGCTGCCCGTGAGGTCGAACTCGGCCACCTCATACTCGTCGTCGTAACCAGTGTCCTCGGGCTCGTTTGTCGTGGGGTCGATCTCCTTGCTGGTGAACTTGAGAATGTTGGAGACGCTGCTGACTGGCATGGAACCCTCTCCGTTGACCTTCTTGAAGGCCACATACAGCTTTCCGGGCTCGTTTGTGGCGAGCTTCTCGGCCTGGATGATGAAAACCTCCTCGAGCTCCTCCTCTTCCGACGGCGTCGCCACGACCGACACGTTCTCCAGGACCGTCGCATCCAGCGTGTTCTTGACCTCGTACTGGAACACGATGTGCTCCTTGAAGATGTGCTTGACGACAGTGACGACATACTCCATCTCCGACTCGGTGAGCTCGACGACAGGTGACGACTTCAGGACGCTGCCAAACTCCTTCATCTCGGGGATCTGCATCAGCTCCTGGGCGTAACGCTGAGTAGCGGCGGTTGCTGATGCAGCAGCCTCTGCGCCACCCGCGGCAGCCTTTGTAGGACCGGCCTTGGGGGGCTTGAGAGATGGGGCAGTCGCCGTGAGCTTCTTCGTCCGGTCTTCGGCATCTGCCTGCTCGCGGGTAACGACAGGGATCTGGGAAATGTCGAAGGGGCTGTTGAATGCGGACTTGTCCTCCGAGGTGACGTACATGACGAGCTGGTGCTCGAAGTACGGCAGGGAGAACATGCTGTCTGTTGAAGTGGTCAGTATTGGTTGGCTTTCGCACGGCTTCGGTCATGGACATACCGTTCTTGACAAACTTCTCCGCAATCTCATCCTCCTGGTGCATCAGTCTGAGGTTGAGTGCGGCACGATCTCTGACTTCGTCATCGACGTCGTCCAAGCATCTGGTAAGGAGAACCTCGACACTGCGCTTGACATCGGGATCCTTCTGGCCAACACCGAACTTGGCAAGGGCGGTGACGGCGGCGGCACGCACGATGGCGTTCTCCAGGACCACTCTGTTGTAGATGTAGCGGATGTACTTGGTAGGCTGGGAAGTCTTGGGGCCCTCGAGACCGAGCAAGTGCAGGATTCTAACCGCGAGCTTGGTGAATTCGCAGTCCTCGATGAATTCACACAGGTGAGCAAGAGCATCCTCCTTGGACTCCGGAACGAACTTGATCAGGTCGAACATGCTCTCAACCACGGCGCGCTTGAACTCGTAGCCGCCCTCGTCGCGGAGGATACCGCTGAGGAAAGCAAGCATGCCGGCCTGCTTGCTAGGGAACTTCAAGCACAGAGTGCGGATGGCCTCGACGATGGTAATCTTGAACTCGTCCGTGATCTCAGACATGAAACCAGAGATTTGCTTCATCAGGCGGTCGACACTGGCCTCGTTGCCCGTCTTGAGCAGCGTGGTGATGGCAAAGGTGGCGATCGATCTGTTGCTGTTGGAAATCAGGAGCTCAATGTCGGGGTTGCAGACGTTGACGGCGTTGGGCTTGAAAGAGGCGAAGTTGTGGAGGATTCGGAGGGCGGCGAACTTGGTGACGGCGCGAGGGGAGGTAAGGAAGAGCTGGAGGACGTGGACGGCCTGGGAAACCTCGGCGTCGGTGACATCCCGCATGTCACAGATGGCCTTGGCAGCCTCGAAGTTGACCATCTCGCTCTTGTGGCGCAGCCAGCCATCCAGCAGCTGCATCATGGGCTTTCTGAGCGACGGGTCCTCCTCGGCAAGCTGAGCGGCGAGACGGACGAGCATGACGATCGCAGCAGAGCTCTTAACCGCGCCGGCGGCACCGAACTGCTGGACCATCTTGACGAGCGCCATACGATCATGCATGCGCATCGAGTATAGCAGACCGATGGCGTGGTACTGGGGCATGGTCGAGTTGTTGGCAGGCAATTGGCCGCTCGAGGAGGAGAAACCCAGGGAGAAGCCGCTCGAGGACTTGGTCGAAGCCGCAGCTTCCTGCGTCTCGCTCTGCCAGCGGCGGACAACATCCTTGGCGATCGGGAGGAGGTGGTACGAGGAGACGAGGGCTGCGGAAGATACGGAGGGGTTCTTGTCGACAATGGCGGTCTTCATCACTCGCTCAATGGACTGGACTGTGGTGGCCTAGAGGCTGAGTTAGCACGGCGCCGCTTCCCTCCCTTGTAGCTCGAGGCAGCTTTCAGCGTACATCGATGATGCGGCACAGGGCCCGAATGGCATTGGGCCGGAAGATGGCATCGGTGCTGCCGCCAGTATCCTTCATGATGGTGCTAGTAACCATGATAATGTCCTCGGCCGAGTGGGCCAGCTCCTTGATGACAAGGTGGACCATCTGTCGCAAGCTGGCATCTTTGTTCTGGAACAGCTTCGAGATGCCGAAGAAGAGAGTCGTCGCTTCGTTCGTGGGGAACTTCTCGCCCGTGTAGAGCAGAAGGGCGATCTTTGTGAGTAGGATTCGACATCTTCGCGGCTGGATGGGAGAGCTGTTGAATAGTCGTGCTGTTGACCCTGGGATTAGCCAGCTTGCTCGCCGCACGAATCTCGAAGGGGCAGGCGATGGAGTGGTATGGGCATGGGTGCAATTCCCTCAGAAACTCACCTTCTTGAAATACCTGGGTCCTGTCCACCTTCACCAGGCCCAAATCGGCATCTTCGTCTTTCTTGCCGTAGCTCATGTTGGGCAGCGGTGTTTGGCGGACTGCTTGAGGTCGGTCGGTCGGCGTCGGTGGATTATGAAGTTGGCTCCGTGTCCTTGGGGATAACGCCAGTCAGTCCCACACCCCTTGGACTTGGTGGGGCCGGTCACGTGAATCACTTTTGGCCAACTCGACCTCACCTCCTCTGCGATCATGCATATGTGGCTCTACCTTTCAATCGCCCAGCTCGTTTGCCAACCCGTCTCAATATCTCGGAAAATATTATCGCAAAGTGACATGAAACTATTTACATATTGTATCTGCCTCTGTTTTCTTTTAGTTTTCTATTTTCCTTCTTCTTTTGCCGGGTCTTTTTCTTCTTCATTTTCCGTCGTTCAACAGTTACAGTCAACAGCTTGGTGGCAAGTGGTAAATCGTGTCTATCTCTTCGGTCGAGTTTCTGTTGCTACGCCATTGATTGCTCTTCATTCTCTGCTTATCCGGCACGGTCTGGCCTCCCGAATCGAAAATCCGATGGGTATGGTCTGCCTTTGGATTCCGATCCAGACGCCGACGTAAACGCTCTGGCTGCTCACGAACATACTCACTCGTGAGGTGTCCATGAGTCTGAAGATATCTAAACTTTTGGATGTCTATCTGCGAATATCAAACTGGAAAAGACTGACGGGCCAGCTTTGATGCCCTGCCCTGCTGTCAGGATCTAGTAAACTAACTAACAATTTCCTTCTTCGAGTCCCCTTCAATCTCGTGCTGTGGCAATTGCTATTGATTGCCTCGATATCCACCCCATTCTCAAGACCGTCCTCTCAGGTGATGCACACAGCGAGGGCCAAACCAGGTCCTCATCCAAGCAGCGACGCCAACGAAGCCAAAGCAGCTGCAAACTCGTCCCAATCCATGCTTCCATCCTTTTCTTTCAATGTCTGAAAACCGACTTACGTCCCTCCACCGAATCGTCAATTTTGCTTGCCTCAGGATCCTCCCATTGGTAAAACTGTGGATTGTCGTATTTTCCCTCGATATGTTTCAATACAGAGGATACACCCAAGGCAACCAACGGCTCAGCTGCCTCTTTGTCCGTCATGCTGTTGGCCTGTCGAATCGAGATGGGAGGGTGCTCAACCTTCTCCAGCTTTGCCTTGGGCCGTCGGTCTCCGATAACACCGACCTGACGCTTAAAGCTATTGAACTCGGCATCTTTGACCACGGCTTCCAAAGACTTTCCAAGTTCACCTGTACCCGCGTAGAAAAGCTGATTGATTCTCTCGGCCCGTCGCCGGAGCTCGTCCTCCGCGATCGTCCACGTACCTTTCGCCAGGCAAGGGCGATCCGTCTTGGGGTAATCTGCCACCCAGCTTTCGCCAAAGGTTATAGGAAGGTCGGGTTCTGGCCGGCGATGTCTGTGCTTGTAGCCATTGGCGTAGGTGTCGGCTGTGGGGCCAAGAGTGATGTACTGGATAATCTTCTGCATGTCCTCGTCGGATAACTTTCCGGGATCGATGGAACCCTGGTATAAATGGTCTGCGTCGGGAGTCGAATTACAGAGAAGAGAACGAAGTCCAGGCTTGAGCTGATCAGGCGTCTCCGAGCAGGCGAGTCTCAACGCACTAAGCGAAGTGTTGTTGTGCACGGCGTTGGCGAGAGGATGGACGTCGTCGTTCACGGACCCATCGTACGACACATCAGCTTTGGACCCGCAGTTGAGAATCTTCGTGCTCGAATCCAAGGTTGATGTTCGATACTGGCGCTGGCCTGGAGGGCCAGCAGTCAGCGGACGAGGAGCACCCGGGCCAGTTGCGAGAGTAGACTTGTAGGTAGAATGTGGGATGCCTCTCTGCACGTTGTGGGCAGGGAAGAGACCCGGAGGTGGGGGCGGCGTTGCGCCGTTGGCTCTCCAGGGTATGTCAAGGTCTCGGATCGGTCTCTGGTCGACCTGTAGCTTTAGGACGGCATTCGGGTCGGTCTTGGCAGAATGAAAGAGACCCGGGGAATTGGCACCATCTTTTACCACATCGGGCGTATCGAAGAACTGGGTTCCATACGATGGAGTTGCCGTGCGACTGACGTTGCCGGTGGACGGGGCTGGAGTGGCACCCGGCCGAGCACGAAGGAGCGTCTTCTGGGCCCTCTTCTGGTTCGGGTTGGGGTAGGAGGCCAGGTTCTGAAGGCCCTTGACAGTGAAATTCTTGAGAGGGTTCTCACCAGTGCTCTCGTCATCTTCGTCGCCGCTCGAATCTGCATCGACACGATTGCCCACGGCAGAGATGGGCATGACGCCATCAACCAACGAGACCTGGGTGTTGCTCATGTTGTATGATGGAATGCGAGAGGAGGGGAGACTTGAAACGTCCGAGTCGTTCAGGGACCCGCGGCTATTATCGGTGACGGGACTGATGGCGCGGTCGTAGTTCTGCTGAAGGGGCGAATATTGGGGGATCTGATAAGGGAGTGGGCTCGTGGATTTTGGGGTGAGGTTCTGTGGCTTCAGAGGCAAGCCAGCAAGAACTGACTTTGGAAAGAGGGAAAGCTCAGAGGCGGCAGCGCCGACGGGCGGCCACTTGAGGGTGCGGCCACGACGAACGGGAGGCTGGAGCGGCTGAGAGTTGCTTGGGTTGTAAATGGTACCAGCCGTTGTATAGGTTTGCTTGGGGGCATCTTGCTGGAAGGTGCTGACAGATTGCCGGGTGTAGGTGGCTGTTCCCGTCGAAGAGGAAGAAGATAGATGGTCCATGTCGATAATCAGAGGCGTCCGCAATATTTGAAAGCCTCCAGCAAAAACGCGTATCCTTTGATACAAATATGTGCTTGGCCAAGCATGAATTGTCCAGTCGATCCAGTCAGGGGTATAGCTCAGACGAAGAGCATCCAAACGAGTGATGTGCTGCTGCTGTTCGTTGTGGTGGATGAAGAAACGACTGATGTTGAGACGAAGGAAGGCGGCGTCCAGAAAAGAAGAAAAAAAGGGATGTAACAACTTCAGGTCATGTCGGCCGGAAGTCGAGAAGGTGATGAAGATGGGACAAGAGCAAGCTGATTCCTGACAGAAATTGCAAGTCGAGGATGGAGAATGCGATGGTCCGGATACTGGAGTGTTCGGGAAGAAGAGAGGGATGAAGAGACAAGAGAAGGGGGGTCGGTCGATGATGTGGAAAGTGGGATTTTGTTCAGACAGGAAGGACCATAGGCTGAAGACCGGACGGAAGGGACTTACTTGTGTGTGCAGCTCCTGGGCAGGAAGGTACGATCCGCAGATGAAGTGCGGCAGGCCACAGAATGCAGCAATATGAACTCGTCAGGAAAGCGGTTGTAGGCTCCTTCCTGATGCCTCACTCGACACAGTGTGTGAGTACCTAGGTTGCCAAAATGAACAAAAGGCAAGAGTCAGATGTTGTATTTTCACTCTCACTTTCTCTCGCTTTCTTTCTTCCGTGCGTAAAGAGTTCGATTGGTTCTGTCTGTAGAGTAATTTAAAAAAAGGATGACTGAACTGGTCGTCTTATCGCCATCAAGGTATATGTGACGAAATGAAGTCATGGGAAAACTTCCAAGCCATCACGCTCGCAAGCCGGAACAAACTGATGAAAGCAACCAGGGAAATCTAGCACCAAAAAGAAACCCGAAGACGACCTTTTGAGATTTTGCAACAGCCCTGGTTAGCACCCCGCGTGGACATGCTTCGAGAGCCCCGCGGATCCTACCAACATCAAAGGCTTCAATGCATTTTTCAACCTTGGGAAGGACAGGCGACGGGAATTTGAACGCCGACAACTACTGACACAGCTCTTCGTGATTTATGCCGACTCTTTGGGAGTATTCTCGGGGCTTCCTCACCATATCAAGTGACGCAAATGATGTATTGCGCCTGCCACCAAAAGCTGAGCTTCTTCCTGTACGATACAGGTGTACATTTATTTCGTAAGGGGCCGGGCAGATCGAAAGCTGACGGATGCTATGGTGAGGTGCGTCTGAAGACAGTCATCGGAAACCCGAGCCGGAAGCACCAAGTTACTTCGAAAGGCAATCGTCTCTACTACCTTCTGCCTTCAGCCGATCCGAATCCTCCATTCAGTCGGCCTGTCGGTACCAGATCATTGCCGCAAGCACACGCACGTCCTTCGACTCGCCAGAAAACCCCAAGAGAATTCTATGCCTTCCACCGCCAACCGTTTCCTGTCGCTAGTGGTACACGCCAACACCGGACATGACAAGCCCGCTGAACCTTGAGGACAGACGCTCTGTTGACAGAAGGGTGCTTACAGCGCCACAGCCACCGTCCGATCAAATGTTCCTAAACTCGATTCTCTAACGGCGGCGAGAGCGGGTGCGCCAATCTTGAGCACCTTACTCCCTTGTTCCATTCTCCAGTCCAATAAAGGAACCTCCCTACTGTTTGAGACGAGCATATTTCGATCCGGGTGGCAAAAAAAGCGCTACATCCAACGGCAAACGAACAAACAAATCTGACTGCTTGGCCGTACCTAACAAACGCCGAACTCTACAATCCCTTTGTTTTAGCCCCCTCTTACGCCTGAAAGCTTGTGTTCGTCTCTCTTCCCACAGAGGTATAATTATAGCGCGGCCAAAAGGACAAAGCTCCGTCATATTAAGGTTTTCGTCTGGTGTGAGGTGTCATCGTCCCAAGGGAGCTCCATGCCCCAGACCCCCTTTTTTACCTTGGCCGGCCCGCGGCCCTGTTTGATGTATGCTATCGTCATTGTACGATGTCAAACGAAGCCTATCCGAGTGGACCATCAAGCCCATCGTCCGTCGCCCTGCCTTTGGGTGTCGCAGAGAATCGCTCCGTTGTTGGGCTACGAGGACAGGGCATCTGCCTTCCTGCAGCTGGTCTACACCCAAGGCCGTTCGCACCACAGACGCCAGGTTAGAGACTGACATAACATTGCTGTTCAGTCCCCTTAATGCCTGCCGAGAGGGAGCGCCCACTGCACTCTGCCAAGCCGGCCCCTTCTTTCGTTTGGCAATTGGCAGTTGGCAGGTCGAGGGACGGTGTAACATATATAGCCGCTGGGTGGAATCAGTCTGTATTTGCCGTATTGGGTTGATCAGCCGCTCGGCTAGTGGCAAGGATTCTCTCGCCACCTCTCTCATATATCTGCATCTATATCATCAACGATCGAGTGTTGGTCGTGTTACCTTGTCTGCGGGGCGGCTCAAGGACTACTGACCCGCTGTACGACATAAGCAATTGGTTGCGATTGTAATTCACCAGCCGCAACACCTGGACGACACTCACTTATATGACCTTTTATTGCCGCAAAGCTAATCGACTTCATGGAATAGAAAACATAAGCAGGTCGCGATTCAAGTCGTGATTAAGACGAATATAGCAATGTCTTGGATTCTCCCAGCCATTAATGTTGCTCCGCGATCACTCGCGCTCCAGACAACATGCAATGCGCCCACGTGAATCGACGCGAAGACGCGCAATGTACCCCCGTCTTGCTCTGGAGAAGGAGCCGTCCATGCCTTCACTATCACATGCAAGAAACCCAAGGGGCGATCCAAGCACCAAGCCAACCATCCTGAAACCATCTTTTGTAACCCAGCCCCCCACACGCCGGGCTCCTCAAGGCAATAATAGGTCAACGGCAACCGCGAGTAGATAGCCTCGTCGTGCCTCGACAATGGCCCACCACATCCCCACATTCCTCATTTCAGGACCAGACTCGAGAGACCGCGGGGGTAATCGGTGAGTCTACTACTCTCGTAAACGATAACGTCGGAAGAGCCCACCAACATAACCCTCTGGCCACATCATGGAAAAAAAGAAAAAGAAAAAAAGGACCATGTGTCCATACGTTTGAAGTAAACGACTTTAAAGTTCAAACTTCGCTGTATCCGCCGCTTTAGATGCAAAGAAGCTCGTGTCAGAAGAAAAGTGCTGGTTTTTGAGTGAATTGACGAGTCCGGTGTATGTACTGGGCGGGACAGAATCGAATGTTACTTGGGGGTATCGGCTGAAGGACATGAGTATGTAAACATCATGAGCCTGTGCTGACTCGAAATGGGGGCTCGTGTTGCTCAAGGAGAGTCGAGAAATGAAATGTCAGGCATTCCCTGACTGGTGTATACAAGCGGCGAGTTGACTCAGCTGATGACAACGGGCCCAATTATGGTGGAGTGAAAAGAAAAAAAAGGATCAAGTTGTGGTAATTATAAGCCCGGCGGGTACGCACTGCCGGGTATCATTCCGTTGCCTCCCATTCGGGATGGGGGTCCGAGGCGGCTACCAGGCAGTTCGAAGTCGGGGTTGTTATTCAACAGCATGTCTTGCCGTCGCTGTTGAACCGGCCGACGCGGCGGCATCTGCTGATGAAACCCAGGTATAGGAGGAGCGGGGTTCCACCTTGGGTTTATCCCTCTTTGAGATATCGAGGTGAAGTTGGACAGATCAGACTCGGCGCCAGGGCTACGTGCACCGGCATCGGCATGAGCGTCATCATACATGTTGGGCGCGGGTAGAGGTACCTGAAGGGGCGGCGGAGCGCCCTCTCTGGAAGCTAGGGCCGCGGAGGGAGCGTCCGCAAATCGCGGATCGACATCTTCGTAGTAGTCGCTGGCCGCCGGCGCAGGTGAGCTACGGGTAGGTAGCTCTGCACGTTGCAGCGGGGACCCCGTACGCGACGGGTTCCCATTTTGGTTCCAAGCTTGACGTGGGGGTACGTATGCCCTATAGGTTCCGGATTAGTACAGATCATATGTGCAGCAATCTAGTCGGCTTACTCGTCTGTGCTGTACCTGCTCCCCTCAGTCATGTACGTATCATGCCTCTGAAGCGGTCTGTTTCCACCATTCTGCTGCTGCTGCTGCTGCTGCTGCTGCAGTCCAACCATGCCCGCGATATCAGCGTCACTGTCTCGGAACTGGCCAAAACCTTGGGGTGCGTGAGACGGGCTTCCCGTCACTGCGTTCATCTCAACCGCTTGACCGACCATCAGGGGCGGTACATCGCCAGGGAGAGGTGGGGGAGATTCGGCACGCGGCAAGCTCGTACGCTCCGGATTGTAGGCGTCATAGCCTTGTTGCTGCTGGGGGATGGACGGAAGCGAGGGGTTTGTGCTGTTGTTTGCACTGACGTATCCTGGGGCCATGTCCATGGAGCGACGTCCGTATGGGCCACCGGGAGGAGGGCCACCATAGCCATTGCCCGGACTTGGTCTGCGGTCGTATGGCCCAGGCCCACCAGGGCCAGGTTGGTACCCGGGGCCAGGTTGGTATCCAGGGCCAGGTTGGTATCCAGGGCCAGGTTGGTATCCGGGGCCAGGTTGGTAACCCGGTGGAGGCGGCCGTCCGCCTCGCATGCCATTCGGCCCAAACCCGCCACGGGGTGGCGGTCCGTATCCGCCTCGGCCACCAGGAGGGGGGCCACCATAGCCTCCGCGTCCCGGAGGGCCATAGCCGCCCCTTCCCGGAGGTGGCGGTCCGTAGTTGTTGTACCCACCTCTGCCGTAGCCACCACCGCCGCCTCGTCCTCTAAATCCACCAGGCGGCGGGCCGCCGCCTCTACCTCTCATGCGCTCTTGAGACGGTCCTCTCCTGGGGCCGAATCCATCTTGTGGCGGCATGGGGTTCCCATACGGATCTCTCTGAGGCGGAACAGATCCAGATCGTGAGGGGGGAGCACTCATCGCAGTCGCAACGCCTTGGGAGCCATTGACGGGGCTCCTGGAAGTCAGGGGAATGCGTTCATCGCTCACCTGGTCGTCCTTTTGGGATTCGAACGAGGCGTAGGTAGGCATTTTGTCCATGCCATTACCACCACTTAGAACAGGCATGGTCGGCTGTGGATCGACGGCAACGGCGGGCTTGCTTTGGGCCTCGCGGTTGTAGTAGTTCTCCCCGCTCATTTCGGCATTCTCGGCGATGCGCTTCTTCCTGGCTTTTCTGCTGACCAGCATACGACGCATGGCGCAGGCCACGAGTCCACTCATTCCAACAAGAATCGTGGCGGCAAGGACAATGTATGAGCCCCAGGCCATGTGAGGGACGAACAAGAGAACATCGACCAGGAAGGCGAGGAGACAGATGAGAAAGTCAATGAAGGAGAAGATGAAGACGGCAAGTAGGTACCTCGCTGAGTGAGAGGGTGAATGGAGGTGGGCGACGGCCGCCATGATGAACATGATGAGCGTCGTGAGGGCAGCGACAGGGTGAACGATCAGAATGGCCGACAGTGTGTTTCGGGCCGAGTCTGGGAGGTCGAAGGCGCCCCTGTTGTCTGCAGCTGCAAATACTTTGGCTGGGGAAGGTGTCAGTTTGTGACGATCAACAGGGTTGAGCCGAGAGCGACTAGTGTCAACTTACTGGTGTCATAGCCAATCTCGGGGCCTTCGCACTTGCCATCGGCCTTGCAGACGCCAAACACTCCAAAGTTGGCGCCCTTGAAGCTGCCAAGTGGAATTGGCTTGATGATGGGTGTCGATAAGGTCGAGAGCAGGAGCAGGCCGAAGGCCGCAAAGAGCAGCACCGACATGGGGGTCGCCGGTCGCAACATGATGGCGGTTCGTCGTCGAAGAAACCTGCGGTCCAAGGAGAAAAGTACGGAAAGCCGGCGTCGTCAAGACGCGGCAAGGAGCGTGTGGGCTGCGCCCGAGGAGATTGGGTGTCGTCGCGAGAAATTCGGAAGTTGGTTAATTCAATATGGAAGGGTCGCGCGACATGGTCTGTTCGGCGGGGAGAATTCGAGATGGTCAAAATAGCGACATGAACGGGAGTGTCGATGAATGACAATGGGATCGTTTTTGGTTCCTGTCCCTCTTTCTCGTTTTTGGTGCCGTTTTCCCCCCTTCTGCTCCTTTGTTCTCAAGTGTTGTTCGGGGATGTGAGTACTGGCGGGTATTCGTTATGGGCCTGAAACAATGTCGCAAAGTTGCTGGCGATTCGGTCGAGGCTATAAATCAAAGCGAACAGGAAAAGGTAAAAAGGATGGGTGGGGGTTTTCGATCGTTGCCTGTGAATGCAGGGTGCATCTAAGGTCGAAGTCGAGATCGAGGTTGAGGTTGGGTGAAGTAAAGTGGGATCGAGTTCCCCTTGTGTCGACCTGGAGAAAGGAAGAGGAAGGAGACAAAGGTAGGTAGGTACGCACGATCTGGGGAGGAAGACGATGTGGGCAGAAGAGTGAGTGGGAGAGTGGATGACTTGTGTGGAGTGAGCGAGGAAGGAAGGGTGGGTCACTAGCCGTGGATGCAGCGAGGGTGGACAGTTTTGGGCTACAGACAGGGAGACGAGGGGGAACAGGGGTGTGTGGGCAAGTAAGGGAAAGGGGGGTGAGGCGAGAGATCAAGAGAGAGGGAGCGAGAAAGATGGAGAGAGGGCAGAGACGTTGCGTAGCTGGTTGTGGCTGGGGCGCCACTATGCATGTACCTAGGTAGTTTATGGAATGTAGGTAATGGGTAGCGGACTTCTCAGCTGCCTTGCCTTGCCATGCATGCATGCATGCTCGTCCCCGTGGCTAAGTCTTGACTTGAGCATCGTTCGCGTGCGGCAATTGCGTAAAAATGATGGCTTCTCTGCGAGACTAGGTAACTTGAAGCCCGGAGCAGTTGTACCTCGATGGTCTGTAGACGAGTTAGTATCGGACATGTGTACATACATACATACCTGGGTAGGTAGGTAGGTAGGTACACACCCACGCACCTGTGGTAGTGGCGTCCCTGAACCGCCTAGTGTTATACATCGTACATGTACGGGTACGTACCGGCCAAGTGCAAGTGCACAGCCCGCCAACACTGGCGGGCATCAGAGCGACAAGATTGGAGCGTATGTAATGTACGGGGGGGGGGGGGATAGGACAGAGGTGAATGTGCCTGGACCAGCAACTGCCCGAGCGGTGGCCGCTTCAAATCAAGCTCTGGACATGCAGGTAATCAGTAGTTGTCTTCCCCCCCGCCGCCGATGTGCATCATAAGTGTCACTGTCCTGCAGTATTACCTATCGGTGGCCGCCATTCATTCCATTTGCTGACATGACATTCCGGTAGGTAGGTAGGTGGGTAGGTACCTGATATGCGCGCGGGCCTTAGCGTCGACGTCAGGTATCGTACCTATCTATCTTTGGTTCTTCCAAACATGTCATGTTTCTGGGTACCTGCACTAGGTTAGTACCTAGGTAGAGGTCGCACGACCTACCTAGCTATCTACCTACCTACCCTACCTACTTGCCTACCCAACCTTTGGGACCTCTAGGGAGGCAGGATCCTCTTCCCGAGCCGCTATCGACCGCGTGGCATTCCCAAAAGGACATGTTCTCCGCGCGCCCGTCAGCACAATGCCCTTGTTCTCTCCCGGCTGTTATCGACAAGACATCAAATGCCACCGAGTATTGAATAGGACGGAAGGACACAGGGAATCACTGCAAAGGTCATGCCGGCACCGCTTGTTCGAGCCCAGCAGAGTCGGGACCAACCAAGTCTGATGATGCAGTCGGTTCCGGGCAGCAGACCAGAAACACCAACCGAACATCAACAACAACAACAACAACAAGTCGTCAGTCGATCATGGCGCCTTTAATTTCCCAAGTCACGGCTGATATCACCTCGACGATGGATGGAGAAGGAAAATTCGCCCACGCCTAACCAGGGCCCATCTTAGTCTCACTACATACCTAGGTGCACTACGGATACGCTAGGTAGTAATGGTACGTAGGCAGGCCCATCTGCGACCGAATGAATGCGCGCAATCGCGTGCTATCGTGGCGGGTCCTGCTTATCACTCGTCACCCGGCATTTCACGCCGCGCAAAACGCACCGTCCGCGTCCCAATATTGTAGACATACGATGTATTATACTATATCGCCTGTCTGTAGTTACTCAGGGACCCAAGTGAGTGCGTGCAGTGTAGACCCAGGGTATCATCGCACACGCCGAAGCCGGCATAGCGAACTTGCCTCGATCGAGAAGGTCGCGATGCAGCGCTCATCAACGTGTTGGCCCTGATCCATCAAAGCTCGACAGGACCCCTGCGGGGCATTTGAGTCTACCGATTAATTGCCTGCTTCGAGGGTTTAAACCTACCTACATATCCAGTAAGCCGGCACCTTGGGCTTTCTAGCTTGTGGAGCGGAGGTACAGTCGACACGGCAAGTCTAGGTAGTCGGTGACTTTCTAACCCATTACCATAATTACCCGACTCCCCACGCTGGCCGCTTGCTTCATGGGCTTGTCAAAGGACCAAAGATTTGTCACAGCAAAGTCCAGATTCATCGGTCGAATCATTTCTGCAAAGGCATGAAATTGTGAATCAACGGCCCCTTGTCAAACTGGAGCAGGTGGGGCCTCTGTGGGTATCGGGATTCCAGGGGTCTGGTGCATACTAACAAAGTACCTATTCGCAATACCTAGTGTAAGTAGGTACTTTGTCGTTTACTATAGTGTAGGTATGTAGTACGGTGGTGCGCAACGTCGTCGTCGGTCGCAATCCTACCTACTACGCTGCAATTCCACACACGCACCCGTACGGCAGTCCGCAGGGCTTACTCCCTCAAAACACAAGTGGATTCTAAAAAAGCCACTTTTTACTTATAGGGCTACTCCCCTATTATAATATAATATTTACTTATAGTATAAATAATATTATTAAATTAGTAGGATTAATTAAGTAAGGGCTATTATAAAATTATACTGCTATAATAAATTCTGTATACTATTATATAGAGGTAAAAGGTCTTACTTACTTTTATATTTAATACTTTATAATAGTATAAAAGTGCCCTAATAACTATAAACTTAACTACTTTTTAACTAAATTAGTCTATAAGTAGGTAACTTATATATTTTATTCTTAAGATCTTTCTAATATTACTAAGCTAGATAAAATTAACCTTATAGTTATTAATAACTTTAAAACCCCTATTAACTAAGTATTCTTCTATATATAACCTCTTAAGTTATCTATAAGTATTAAAACTAAAGCACTATTTATACTTAAAGTTAAGAATTTCCTTAAAGCTACTTAAGAGGGTTCTTTTTAATATAAATTAAGTATCTAATAGATAAAAAAGCTAATAAAGAATTCCCTATCTATTTTAATTAGTATTTATTTATAGCTTACTTTATATAATAAGACTAAAATTAATAGGATTCCTATTACTATATATATATATATAGTATTACTTAAAAAGTTTAGTAGAACGTTATCCTTCTT
>MU842842.1:62005-146353 GCA_030867305.1 Colletotrichum zoysiae
GGGAGAGGGGGGTGTTGTTGGCTTGATAAACCATCTTTGCCATTCTCTTGACTTCTATTCATTTGTACAAACATAACTTCGATACCCAAACCTTTTGTTAATAACGGCCTCCGGTCTCATTCTTTCAAGCCGCCTCTCTCTCTCTCTCTCTCTCTGTCTCTCTCTCTCTCTCTCTCTCTCTCTTCCCTAGACATGTGGAAAGCACAGGCGTCGCTGTAAGGGGGGGTTTTGATATTTTTGAGGTCTGTTGAGGAAGCATATAGCATGCATTGAATGTTCAATTTGGGTTTCTAAAAGACAGAGAGACGAAAGCAATAAACTTGGGTCTTCAAACATGATTTGGACCTCGATGACACGGCCTTCTGTGTGTCTGCCTGTCTCTTGCTATTGGTGTCTTGTCGTTTCAATTCATAGCATGCTTCACGCTCCAGACAGAGGCTTTCCTTCACGGCCGGCCGCCAGACATGCAGACGAGAAGGCCAGTTGGTGGCAATGCGGTAAAATTGGTCTTATTAGTGTGTTGCAGTATCAGAAGCATTCCTTTGGCCTCGACGGCCCACGACGCCTTTTCCCCGAGTTCCGTTATAAATATCTACATACAAACACCCAGCCCCGTCGTCTGAAAGGTATACACAGATGAAAGAAGAAAAAAGTGGAGAAAAAAGCAGATGGACGCTGGCTAACCATGCAAAGCTACCCGATTACAGCAAAATGGTGGCGAAGAAAGCCGCAAGGCCAGCGACAAGGGAGCTGCCCTGCATGGTTCGGGAACCACTGGATGCGGGGATACGGGACGGAGTGGGTGTGGCAGAGGCGACGGGAAGCGTGGTCTGGACGAAGACAGATGCTGTGGGCGGGTTGGGGGCCAGTCTCGTCAGGGAGATTGAGGTGCCGTTAGCACGGGTGACGGAGGTGGCAGCGACGGTGGCAGACGAGGCGGGGACGCTGGTGGTGGACGTCTGGACGCCGGTGCCGTTGAGAGGGACGACGGGGCCGTCTGACTGAGCGGCCTTGCCCTTATCGCCGCCTTTGTTGTAGGCGACGCCGCCGGGGATGGACTTGTCGGCGGCGGCACCGGCACCGGCATCGGCAGCGATGACCTGGATGCTCTGCCAGGTGCCGTCGGAGCCCTTGGAGTACTCGTACTGCTTGGCGGCGGCCTTGTCGCCGCCGGCGTAGTCCCAGACCTTTAGGGAGCGGTAGTAGCCAGGGAAGGGGCCCTTCTCCCACTCGGCGAGACCGCCAGCCCAGTCGATGGTGCCCTGGGCGGTGCCCTTGCCTCCCACCCAAGTGCCGAGCTTCAGCTGCATAGGAGTCTGCGGGTAGTTGCCCTCTTCGGGGGTGGCGGTGCGGATGACGTCGCCGTCGATGGAGAAGATGATGGACTCCTTGGTCCACTCGATGGTGTAGGTGTGGAAGGAGGTCATGGGGTTGAAGGGGACCTTGTGGAAGCCGGCACGGGTGTACTCCCTGATGCCGAGGGCGTAGAAGTTGGTCTGGACTTGGGCCTGGTCGGAGCCGATAAACTCCCAGTCGATCTCATCGAGGGCGTCGGACTGAAGGACGATGCTGGTGACGATGCCTCGGCCAGGGGCGGCCTGAAGCTCGACCTCGACCTTGCCGAAGAAGAGGTAGTTCTTGGAGGTGAGGGTGGGGGCGTTGGTCTCGTCGAAGATGGTCATCTCGGCACCCGTGTCGGGGGAGAAGGACATGACCTTGGAGTTGTACTTGACGCCCCCGTCGACGATGAAGAAGGACTCGAGGTCGTCGATATTCTTGGAGGTCCGGAAGTCATAGCCGGCCTCCTCGTTGCCAAAGGCCGGGTTCGCGGGGCAAGCTGGGGAGGCCACATGTCAGTCAGGTAGTACTATTGGGTGAGCGGGTGTAAGTGGTGGATGGGGTATTCACTGTCGCCCTTGACGGGGTTGCAGGCCGAAAAGGTCTGGGCGGATGCAAGGCCAGCAGTGGCCAGAGCCAAGGCAGCGTATCTCATCATGTTGGCTGATGGTGATGTGATGGGACGGACGGATGCGGACGAGTGAGTGGTGTTGGCTTGCCGAAGAACAGAGGAGAGGGGAGGAGAGGAGAGGGAGCGGCGAAAGGAGCGGCAGCCGGGGTTATTAGTATAGGTAGGTAGGTAGATGGATGGAAATGAGATGCAAGATGAGCCGCAGCGAAGTGACACACAGACAGGAAGGATCACAGATGTACCTAGGCAGTTATGTATGTTAGGCCACTTTTCCGGGAAAGAGGATGAGCCAAATATAGATATCTGTTTGGGAAGGAAGCTACCTACCCAGGAAGCAGTTACGAAACAAAGAAAGGGTCTGTCTAATCTAACGTAGCACGGAGGGGAGGGGAGGCGAGGGGAGGCGAAGGAACCAAGGAAGGCAGGCAGGCAGGCGAAACGAGGAAGGAGGAAGGAAGCAAAGACTGACTGACTGACTGACTGACTGACTTGACTGCCCTGGCTGGATATGTGGAAACCAAACCGAGAGAAACAAACAAACGAGAGAGAGGCTGGAGAGTTTGAAAAAACAGTGAATCGACCGACCGACCGACCGACCGTAAAGAGGGTGAACAGGACCCTTTTTTTATTACCAAAGGCAGCGAACGAGTGACAGCCGCGGGCGAGACACGAGATGAAAGCAGGCAGGCGGCAGTCAGTCAGTCAGTTGGGCCGGTAATTGGATAGATTGATACATGTAAGTCGGCTGAGCCATCTCGGACTCAGCCAGCCAGCCATGCATCCATGCATCCATCCATCCCAAGAGCTCCAAGACACTGTGTGTGTACCATTTGTTTCTTCTTTTGTTCTACCTGTTGTGCCTGTTCTACCCACATTCCCAGGTACCAAGTAAGGTAGGCAGGTAGTTAGTTGCTCAAGGTACCTTCCTGCCTTCCTGCCTGCCGTAGATGAGATGACACGGGTGGATGGTGTCGTCTCGTCTTACTCCTTCCTAATTAAGGTAGGTAGGTACTGCAGCTCGTTCTTGCCTCTTACCAATACCTGAGGTAGTCGGTCTCCAGCCACACCAAGGTACAGCAGGTGCCAGTCATTAAAGAATTCGCACTTGCCAAGTCGACCAAGGCTGGGCTGGGCTGGGCTGGGCTGCGGCGAGCAAGTGAGAGAAAGGGAGGGAGGAGCTGTGGGGCACTGGTTATGTATTGCCGCCGCAAGCGGGAGATTGATTACCTCAGCTGCAGGCGCGTCTTTCCTTCCTTCCTTCCTTCCTACGGCAGTCCGCAGGGCTTACTCCCTCAAAACACAAGTGGATTCTAAAAAAGCCACTTTTTACTTATAGGGCCACTCCCCTGTCGCAATATAATATTTACTTATAGTATAAATAATATTATTAAATTAGTAGGATTAATTAAGTAAGGGCTGTTATAAAATTATACTGCTATAATAAATTCTATATACTATTATATAGAGGTAAAAGGTCTTACTTACTTTTATATCTAATACTTTATAATAGTATAAAAGTGCCCTAATAACTATAAACTTAACTACTTTTTAGCTAAATTAGTCTATAAGTAGGTAACTTATATATTTTATTCTTAAGATCTTTCTAATATTATTAAGCTAGATAAAATTAACCTTATAGTTATTAATAACTTTAAAACCCCTATTAATTAAGTATCCTCCTATATATAACCTCTTAAGTTATCTATAAGTATTAAAACTAAAGCACTATTTATATCTAAAGCTAAGAATTTCCTTAAAGCTGCCTAAAAGGGTTCTTTTTAATATAAATTAAGTATTTAATAGATAAAAAAGCTAATAAAGAATTCCCTATCTATTTTAATTAGTATTTATTTATAGCTTACTTTATATAATAAGACTAAAATTAATAGGATTCCTATTACTATATATATATATATAGTATTACTTAAAAAGTTTAATAGAACATTATCCTTCTTCTTAATAACGCCCTATATATATTATTCTAATATAATATAAATAATCTTATTAAAGTTTACTATAGAGAAGCACTTTCTTAAGTAAGACTAAAAAGTAATATATATTAATCTAAAAAACCTAACTAATATCTATAAATTCTAAAGTACTATATATAAAGTAAAAACACTTAATATATTCTTTAATAAAGTATTTATTCTTCTAGAGAAAGATATATATAGCCTTTTAGTTATATTACTATTATATATAGATATACTAACTCTAGCTCTAGAGGTTATAAAAAAGTAATAAAATATAAAAAAGATATTACCTTTAGATAAGCTTTAATAGCTTAATAATAATCTATCTATATTAATAAGGTTAAAGATAGGGGCTAAATAAAAGCTTATACCTAAGGTATTAGAGATAACTAAGTTATTATAAAAGTGTATAACCTATTAGAAGTATAAATACTTATAGGTTATTAAGGGTAATAGTTAGGAGTTTAAGATACTTATACTTAAGAATAAAAAAGACACTATAGTTATAGGAAAAGAGGAGGAAAATATAGAGGAATAATCTATATACTACTATATTCCTTT
This sequence comes from Colletotrichum zoysiae, assembly GCA_030867305.1. Classification (NCBI taxonomy): domain Eukaryota; kingdom Fungi; phylum Ascomycota; class Sordariomycetes; order Glomerellales; family Glomerellaceae; genus Colletotrichum; species Colletotrichum zoysiae. The sequence continues at coordinate 66,509 of MU842842.1, forward strand.
ACCCCTAGTGTATCTATTTCAGTCTATATAAGTCTATTAATATTAATTCTATATCCTTATAGTTATTACTTAATCTATTCTACTCCTTTTATCTACCTTTCTAACTATAAAATTACTAGCTGAGTACTAAACTAATAGTATAGATCTAGATAATACTATAGATATTTATACGCTTTAACCTATAGATATATACTACCTTTAAACTAGGTAACTTAAGTAAAGTTACTTATATCTTTAAAAAGCTACTTATAAAGTTAGAAGGTTTTATTTAGTAAGTACTAATTTAGTAATATTAATATTATATCTTAGCTTAAGATATCTAATATTATCTAAAGCTTAGTAGGATTATATAAATAAGAGCAGTCTTAAGTAGATTCTTAATTAGAATAGTAATATAGCTACTAAGGTTATCTAGTAACTATATTTAGCTAGCTTTTCTATAAATAAATATAATAGTTATTCTAAATATTTATAAAATCTATAAAGTTCTTATAGATTAAAGGTATAAAGATAAATAATAGTATAATCCTATTAGTAAGAGAGCTTAGGTTAAATAATCTAAACACTTATAATTAGCTAAAGTATTCCTATATAATAATTAATATAGTTATATAATTAAGGGATATATACTTATACACTATTATACTAAAGAAGCTTAATAGAGTTACCCCTACTAACTCTTAATCTTAATATTATAGATACTTTTACTAAAGATCTAGCAGTTATAAAACTGAATTAGGATGTTTTATTTTAGTACTAAAGGGTTAGGCTTTATACAATTTTATAATAGAAAGTAGTAGCCTCTAGTAGTAAGTATAGTCTTAATACTATAATCTAACTGTATCTTATAAGGTATTATATCTTATTATAAAATAATATAGAGATATTAGTAAAGTACAGCCTAGATAGTATATACTTTAACTCCTATATAAAACTAAATAATATAATAAGAGTATATATTAATACTAGTATAGATTTTAAACCCCTATAGAAGGAGTTTATTATATATATTAATTAACTAAATATAATTTAGCCCTATAGTTATATAGCCTTTCTACTAATATTATATTTTATTAAGCCGGCTTATAACCTCCTTAAGAAAGACTGTATAATATACTTTAAATAATACGTTACAGCTAATAATATACCCTTATTATTATATATAGGTATAAAGAAACTTATAGCTAAAACTGTAAATCCAGTAGGTATTATTATTATTTATATAGAAGTATTTAGTTACCTTACTATAAGCTATAGTAAGTTACTCTTTTAATTATTACTACTATAATTAGTAATATTTCTATATATCTTTAAGGCTAGTTAGTAAAATTTAAAGCCTTTATTCTAAAGTGTAAAAAGGATATATTTATTAGTAAGTTATTAGTTAAAGAAGAGCTTAAATATATAAGAAAGAAGTAGTATAAAGAATTCTATTTAGATTTTATAATAAAAGTTATATTTCTATAAATAGTACTTAAAGGTTACTAGAGATACCTTAATTAATTTAGATTTAGAAAGAAAAAAGATAATTATAGAGTATTTCTAGCTAGCTTAAAACTTTTTATAGATATTATTATAAAATAGCTTAAGATTAATATATAAGTGTAGTATTTTATAGGATATATTATAAAGTTATATAGGGTTATATAAAATAGTTTATTTAAGTATTAAAAACCTAGAAAACTTAAAGGTAGGGCGGATCTATAAACCCCTATACACTTATATATAAGGGTGCCTATACTTAAAAAAAAAACTACCTAAAACGCCCTAATTATACTTTTTTCTATTAGGTTCTATTAACCCCTATATATATCCTTATATACCTATAACTCCTTATTTAAAGCTATACTTAATTAACTATTTTAATAGCTAAATATAGCTAACTGTATAGGAATATATAAATATATATAAAACTATAAACTACCTATTAAACTTAGACTTAATCTTATAGAATTAGACGGGCTGGTTTAGGTCTATATAATATTATTAGTATTCTAAGCTATTCTATTATATATTTATATATAAATGTACTATAGCTAATATTATTAAGCTTATTTATAACACTAACTAAGGTATTACTTAAAAGCTTAAGCTAATATAAGTAAATACTATAAATTATTATAAGAAAGTCTACTTCTATATAGGAAATCTTAAGCTTATATAGGGTTATAAGGGTTAGAGTACTACTACACTTAGTAGTTTTCTTTTATATAGGTTAGTACTAGGCTGTATAATATCTTATAGTAGTATATAAAACTTACTAAAGCTATAGCTATTAGTACTACTATTATATATATAGTTACTATATACACTATCCTATATAAGCTGGATATAAGTTATAAAGGGTCTAAGATTTTTCTTATAGTTAGTATAGTAATCTATATAGTTCTTTTTAGTTCTATATATATAGATTATAATTATATTAGTATTCTATATATAAGTAGGATTAAGGTTATAAAAGTATAATATTCTATTCTTAATAGTAGTATAGAGATTAACTATACGCTAGGGCTATTAAAGATATAAGCCTATATATAGATATATAGAGTTATATATAAGATTATATCTAAAGAGATAGATTACCTAGAGTAATATATATAGCTATAGCTAAACTTATATAACTAACTATAGCTTTATAAGGGTTAGTATAGGTTAATATAAATAGCTATAGGAGTGTATATATATAGGTTAGAGCCTATATAGTAATATAGGCTCTATTAGCTAGAGGCTAAAGCTAATTACTTTTACTATTATCTATAGGAAGCTATATATCTCTAATTACCTCTAGAAGCTTAAGTAATATTATATTAGACTCTATATAAGGATATAGGTAGTTATAGAGGCTTATATAAGACTTATTAAGAGTATAGAGGAAAGTTAAATATATTAATATAATACTAGGTGTATATAAATCTATATAAATTATTATAAAGATTAGTTAAAATCTAAAAAAAAAAGGAAAGTGTAAGTAAAGTTATATAAGAAAGTATAGTTATAGTAATATAACTAGGGAAAAAATAGTAAAATACTATATATTACTACTAATTATTATACACTAAGAAGAAGAAGTAAAAAGATATATTATTTTAATTATAATAACTTAGAGATTTAATATCTTATAATAAAAAGGTATAAATCTATAAGGGTTAGGTAGTATTATAGGGTTAAAGTTAGAGTAACTTATAAAAAGTAGTATAGGTATAAGGGAAAAAAAAGAGGAATTAGAAAGTAATTACTAAGTAATAGAGGTAAATAGAGGGGGGGGGGGGCACTTTCTTATTTAGCTAATTAGAGCGTATTAATTTAGTTTTATATATAAAAGTGTATATAGTTAATATAAAATCTATAAAGGTAGGCAGGAGGGGTGGGTGTAGCTCCTTCTTTGTTTTGAGGGAGTAAGCCCTGCGGACTGCCGTAACCCGCTCATTGACGAGTCGCAATCAACTAACTACTGCTGCAACGTCGAGAACCTTGGGCCGACCACGTCGCAGGCACTCCGTACAGGAGGAGGCTCATTTACCGTCTTGCCCGCCGCCGAATATCAAACGGCGACCATGTGAATGAATGGATGGCCACACACTCTGCGTCGAAACCGGACGGCCCCGCTTACAGAGGGAAACTAGATCCCGTCAGCGGCAACAACTCGTGCCACCGCTATCCAAACGAGCCACAGCGGACGAGCGAAACTCTCGCCAAAGAACTGGACGGAACTTTGGGCCGCACCGAGTGTGACCGAAGCCCAGAGCCACTCCCTCGTTTCCTTCGGAGGCTCGTCTCGCCGGGAAACCCAATGGGAGGCCCTTTGGTTCCCGCCGTTGTGGCAGTGGGCCTGGTCCGGGCAGGAGAATCTGAGGCATCTGGACCTCATGTCTACAGGCCACTTTGCGACACGGGCGCTTCGCCGTCTCGGATTCTGAAGCCAACACCAAGGTTGTTCGCCATGCGTGTCCCTTTGGCTCTCATGCAAATCCATCCCCGACAGTCCAGTTCAGTCCAGTCCAGGAGGCCGGCGGCTTCAGTTGACCTCGCCCATGCCGCCCGCTGTATAATCCGCCACGTCAAAACATCAATTGCTACAGCTAATTGCCACGCCGCTGGGGAGCAGCACTGCGCTTGGTCCTGACTACCTATGCCCGCCTTCTTGAGGCGTAACTCGTAAGGCACTGGGCTCCTTGGCTGTGCTTCGGCTGCTTGTTGCCTCTGCTCCGTCCAGGATGCATGGTTGTTCCTCGAGCCTCGCTACGATGCGACTCGACCAAACGGCGCCAAGCAAAGTCAGTGGCAGCCATGGGCCGCAGCGTGATCCGATGCTGACTATCCGTATATCGCCAAGGTTGCCAACTCTTCTCGACATTTCCTGGGGAATTGGTTGGCCGCACGGCAAACAGACGGGTGTCCGTGTCCAATGTTTGAGACATGCCCTGCGGCTGCATGGCTCTCGCATGGCAGTCGACTCGCGTCGACTCGTCGCACCAGCAGGCAGTGAGTGTGTAGCCGAACAGTCCAATTGAAACCAACCCTGGAATACTATGTATCGACTTCTATCCCCATCACCAAAACCTCACTCCTTGGCAGCGGCACATCCCGTTGCCTGCCTGGACTGGCAGCACCCAAAGAAGCCTCGTCCATCGTGGAATGCCACCCAACCTGCCGGGCATCGTGCGGCTGCTTACATAGTGCAGTCATGTTGGACCTCGACAAGTTCGAACATGTAATCGACACGCGGGAACAATGAGTTCGTGCATTCGTTCCGTACCGGACCCCTCTAGCCCCAAACGGAAACGTCACACCTGCCGATTATTACATGCGTCATGACGAATCGCTGCGAGGTTCTGGCTTTTGGACCGCAGAAACCCCTTCCTTGTTGGTATGCAACCTTCGCGGGCCCCCAAATCAAGCAAGCACCCTCCTTTGGCGGTCAATGAGGAATTCAGATGAAGGCACGCCGGCACCTTTGGCGCGCATCCAGAAAGTGGCGGGAACGGCCGCCGCTTAGCTGCATGAGGAAGGGGAGGGCCGGCTGGTTCGAACCTTCAATTCCTTATTCTTGGGTTCCTTGGCCCATGACACGGCAGGCTGCACGGGCGCGACTGGTCGGTGTTCTCGCGGAATTCTGACCCCCAATCTCAGTTTTGTTTCACTTGATGTCAGGCACCGGACGCCGTCGATCCCTCGTGCCTCAGATCAAGCACTTCGGACGGAAGGCAGACTGGCACTGTCATCGAACATCTGGACCCTAACGGAGCCGTCGCCAAGCTTGATGTCACTGACGGTTACGGAAAAAGTGGCTGAGATCATTGATGTTACAGGCCCGATCAGGGGCGGAGGCGGGTGGTGCGCGATGCTCCCTCAGGGTTCTGGATGAACTGACGATGAAATGGCGATCCCCGACGATCGTCTGCTGGCATTCATCTGGGCTGACTGCTTCTATGCCCCACAGCAGCGGATTGTGGGTAGGTTTTACGATTTGGCGCGCCTATTGCCTCGTCGTAAGATTTTGTGTTTTGGCGGGAAGACGGCGAACTCGGACCTGTGTCCGATCCGGCCGGTCTCGGAATTAAGTCAGCATCCGATATCGACCCGACACTCCCAAATACCCGGTGAACTAACACGATCAACCCAGTATTTCTATCGCGTATTGTTCAGAAAACGCCATGTCGCCGAGAAGGGGGACGGGAGTGGTCCGGCGGTTAGCAGGCGGGATTAAACGCCGAACTGGTTAACGATGCGGAAACGGCATCCTGGCACAGCCAAACATGACACCAGGGCTCGTGATAATGATCAAGGCGTCTTGGGGAGGTCGTTGGCAACACTTTTCCTGTCCCACACCTCGTCCGTCAACATCATTCATATTCATATAGAGAATACCGAGCTGTCTAACAGGATTGCTAGCTCGTACTGATCCCCCACCCAATCACAACGTCGTCGCCCATCTCGTCAAGGCCGAGGTGGGCACCTGCAACCGGTGCCGAGAAAGGCCGAAGCGGGGTCCGGGGATAAGCAAATAGATCGGACCTCCTCGGTGCGCTCTGTGATTCGCCGACGGCTTTAATCTCCTCTATGGCGCGGCTCTCAGTTAGGTACCTAACTACCTGTCGTCATTAATCCCGTTGGTGCCGTCGAGCCAGTGGCGCATCCGGCATGTGCGCGCCGACCTCAGGCTTACGGCTTTTTTTCTTTCCCCCCTTCGACTTTCATTCCTCCCAACCGAATTGAGGGTCATGGTTCGAATTCCACTTCGTTTCCTCTTCACACGCACCATCCATAACCAGCTATGTTGCGTCAAAGCATAGCTGGCCTCTCCGCGAGGGCACCGGCGCAGAGACGTCTCCTCTCCGCCGCAGCCGTAGCGGGACGCCATTCGCTCCGTACTTGGACGACGATACCGACGACGACGACGACGACCGCGACGAAGACGACGTCGCGATTCCTCTCCTACACACGAACCGCCAACATCGGCGCGAGCGGCCGCCGTCAAGCCCTCGTCCCCCCCTCTCCCGCCTCGCTCGGCGCACCGCGCAAGGCACGCACATACCCCCGAGGGCGCAAATGGCTGCGCCGGCTCCTCATCCTCTCAGCCGTCGGCGGCTCCATCTACCTCTTCGACCGCCAGGTGTACGCCTCCGGGCTCGGCCGCACCCTTCGCACCTTCGGCACGGGCCTCATGGTTGCCCTCGACTACAAGCTCAACTTCCGCCCGGAGCCGCTGACGGGCGGCTCCGTCCAGGACCTGCACCACCGCAATGCCGAGCGCCTGTTCGAGCTGCTGCGGCACAACGGCGGGCTGTACCTCAAGATCGGCCAGGCCATCGCCATGCAGAGCGCCGTGCTGCCGCCCGAGTTCCAAAAGATGTTCGCGCGCATGTTTGACGACGCGCCGCAGGACGACTGGGCCGACGTCGAGGCCGTCATCCGCGAGGACTTTGGCGGCAGGAGCGTCGAGGAGGTGTTCGGCGTCAGCTTCCGCGGGGAGGAGGGCAAGGGCGTCATGGAGAGGCGCGCGAGGGCCAGCGCGAGCGTCGCGCAGGTGCACTGGGCGCGGCTCGCCGACGGCCGCGAGGTGGCCGTCAAGATCCAGAAGCGGGAGATTGCCAAGCAGATCAGCTGGGACCTGTGGGCCTTCGAGACGGTCGCCTGGATCTACAGCAGGTGGTTCGACCTGCCGCTGTACAGCCTCGTGCCCTTCATCACGGAGCGGCTCGAGCTCGAGACGGACTTCCTCAACGAGGCCAAGAACTCGGAGACGATGCGCGAGCTCATCCACTCGGAGAAGAGCCTGCGCGGCAGGGTCTACGTGCCCAAGGTGTACGCGGAGCTGTCGACGAAGCGCGTCATGGTGACGGAGTGGATCGAGGGCATCCGGCTCTGGGACAAGCAGGGCATCAACGGGCGCTGGATGGGCGGCCACGGCAAAGGGTCCCCCGGCGTCAAGGGCGCGCAGCTCCAGCCGCCCGACCTGGCCACCGTCCGCCGCGAGCTCCGCGAGCGGCCCTACGCCGAGCAGATCAAGCCGGAGCGCGCCGAGTGGAAGGGGCGGCGCGGGCAGGGCGGCCTGGGGCTGTCGAGCAAGGAGGTCATGACGACCATGATCGACCTCTTCGCGGCGCAGATCTTCAAGTGGGGGGTGGTGCACTGCGACCCGCACCCGGGCAACATCTTCATCCGGCGGCTGCCCAACGGGCGCGCGGAGCTCGTCCTCATCGACCACGGGCTGTACGTGTACATGTCGGACAGGTTCCGGCACCAGTACGGCGTGTTCTGGAAGGCGCTCATGACGTTCGACAACAAGACGATCGGGCGCATCACCGAGGAGTGGGGCATCAAGGCGGCGGACCTGTTCGCGAGCGCGACGCTGCTGCGGCCGTACGAGGGCGGCGACGAGCGGACGCGCAAGGGGATGATGAAGGACCTCGAGGGCAAGACGCCCGCCGAGCGCAACTACGAGATGCAGCAGCGGATGAAGCAGGGCGTCCGGGAGATGCTGGCGGACGAGGAGAAGTGGCCCAAGGAGCTCATCTTCATCGGCCGCAACATGCGCATCGTGCAGGGCAACAACCAGTACCTCGGCAGCCCCGTCAACCGCGTCAAGATGATGGGCGAGTGGGCGAGCCGCAGCCTGTTCCAGGACCCGAACCTGCCGTGGGCGCAGCGCGCGGGCAACGCCTGGCGGCACCTGCTGTTCAAGGGCGTGCTGGCCCTGACGGACGTGGCCTTTTACTTCTTCAAGCTCAAGCAGCTGCTCGGCCTCGGCGACGGCATGGAGGACGAGATGGAGAAGAGGATGAAGGACATTGCGCAGGACTTTGGGGTCGAGCTGCAGCACGAGGTGTTTGACGGATAGACGTCCCTGGGGGGGAGATCGAGACGTCTCTTATAGAATTGCGGGTAGCCCGTCGGTCAGGCTTTTAGATTTGGCGGTTTTGCGGGCTTTGAAACTCCCCGCGAGAGGTTTCTTCTTTTAGACCTTTTTGTTATTATTACCATTGCTACTATTTACAAAGGGAAAGATACCACTCAACTGTATTTTTATTTTTCCTTTGTGTTTTGAGAAAAGCCACGTTCTGTCCGAGGAGGGAGACAAAAAAACCAACAGCAAATGGGACATTCAAGTTTCCAGGCATACCGAACCGTTGCCAAAACAGGCCCGACGACTTCTGGCCGTTGTTGCACAGAACAGGTGAGCCTTGGCCTCGCAAGAAGCGGCTCAACATGCGCCCCCTTTGTGGAGGGATGTCTCCATATCCGGACGAGAACCCCCCCCCCGGTCCTCGTCTCTGACCGCATATCACGATGCCTTGGGAATTCGAGGAACAGGAAGAGGGATTGCGCTAGAGGCTAACGCTGAGTTGCTACTAGGCACGGCAGGACTGACTGGCCCCGGGCCGACCCGGTTATCATATTCGACGAGGCCCTACCTGATTAACCGCGTGCGAAGTTGAAACACAGCGGGCGACGTATCCTTCACCTTCCAGGATGACGGCAGTCCACCATGGACCCCGGAACTACCTTCTACCACTACCCACACATCCCTATATATGAAAGTTGCGACCAATGTGGAATACCAGGTGCTGTCAGCAAGAAGCCGCCGGAGAGGACGTATGGTTTACTCCGGCGAGACCCCGAGGCAGCTCCGAGGAGACCAGCGTAGTCCGTGGAACCCGATCATCCATGGTCCCCTTGGCGGACACTGAGAGACAGGTTCCTACGTCGGAGTCTGCTCCTTGCTCTTCCCAACCTCCAAAGCTTGCTTAGATGGCGGATCACTAACGCCTTGGTATACGAGGGATATTCTATGCGACGGGCGGCAAAGGAACCGAACACACACACACACACACACACACAAGCCCCAGAGACGAGAGAGCATCAGCGAGTTCTCGCGCCGACGTATCGGCACCGGGCCCTCGGAACCACAACGGTTCTGTGAGGCCGACACTTGCCGCCGCCGCCCCACATAGAACCACCGAGATCGTCCCTTCTCTGCTGTTGTTTCTTGTAACCGCATGCCCGTGGTGGAGGGCCGGCTGATGGTTCCGCTCTCCGGGCACCAACCCCCCCCCAGCCGAACGATAAGCGAACGAGGACGAGAAAGTCTCGCCCGGTTTCGCTTCCTGGAGGAAAAAGGCAACAAGCGGCGCGGAACCTAGCGAAAAACGGGGAGTTGGAATACGTTCCCGGACTCGCCTGCCTACAACACCATGCTTCCTCTCCGGACAGTCTGCTGGTTCGAAGGGCACACGAATTCACCCTTTCCTGGTGGACCGGGGGGGGGAGGCTTTCTTCACATCTTCACAGCAGCATACGCCATGCGTCTGTGGCTCAGCGGGGGCTCTCCTTGATCCCTATTCCGGGGTCCCGGTGATAGCCGCAAGACGATGAACACCGACAGCTCGGAGCAGGCGAGCCCGCCCTCCGTTCGTGGGGACGTGCCGGGATCGCACTCTCCGAGACGCCGGGTATCCCTGATTGTGAGAGATAGACTGGAAAGACGCCAAGAGGTGGCGCGGGCTGCCTAAAAGGAAAGAAAGAAAGAAAGAAACAAATGAACGAATGAACGAATAAATGAATGCAGTACATGGACGGTGCATTGGCCTGCCGGGTCTCCCGAGAAAGGAACCGCTCTGGGCGAGATGCAAAACGAGAACCCCACGCGATCCGTCTCGAAACCGCCCCCTCCCCCCCCCAGTTGGGCGCAGTCTTCAAGCGGGAAAGCCTTCGCATATCGCCGGGGGAAGTATAGCGTGCCGCTGATATGATAGACGTGGGCAGATATATGCCCCCCCCCCACACACGATGCGCGATCGACATGGCCAACGCCTCTGAGTAAGCAGCAGTGTCCGAAAAGCATACCACGGAGGGGGGGAGCCGCCGTCCGGCCCCGAGAAATGACAGGCAAGCACACATTACGACGTCGACATTATATACGTGGCCGAAACGAGACTGGATTACGGACTCGAGTGGGGGGGGGGGGGGGGGGTTTCCTGCTTCTGCGGCGGCGAGGCTTCGCAGTAGGAGGATCGCGCATCATTTTTGCATGTTGGGCTCGGCTTCACCTTGACAAAAGCAAGACGGGGCCAGGTGGCTGTCCGTGGCGGCGGCCGTTACCTTGCCCGACACCTCGGGGGCCGGCTCATCTGCGTAAGGCTGAGCTGAGCTGAGCAAGCACATTAGGAAAGTACGAACATGCCCGCTGCGATCGCACCGGGGCCCGGCGACGGTTGGCTGGCTGGCGCGCGGCGTCTCGAGAGATTGCCCGTGATGGTGCTGTTCGCCGGCGGGTGGCAGAGGTTGGCGCCGTCAAACTTTTGGCTGGCTGGTTGGGTGAGTTTCCCAGGTGGATACGGCAAAACGCCGGCGTGGCGTCTCTAGGCCAGGGCCTTCGTAGCCTCAAAGCTCGAGTCGATCTTACATGACAGCGGGCCGAGGAGGGCGGCGGCTAGGCGAACAGGCTTCTTAGACCTGGTCGAATGAGATGGCAGGGTTAGCAGGTCGTGAACATGTCACCAGTCGGCGGAAGCTGCGCAACGGAGAGAGAGAGAGAGAGAGAGAGAGAGAGGGAGGGAGTGGTTGATCTCGATATTGACATTCCGTTCTTCGTGTCTTGAAATGCATGAAGTCGGGTTAAGCTTGAGGCTGTCAAGGGGATCAGCGAGCAGAGCGTAATGGGGGCGTTACTCTGGAGAAGATTCGATTCGGTGCCACTTGAGAAGAGGCCCCTCTCCCTCCTCAATGTCTCGTCTCACAGCTAGGTGGCTCATGGGATACGGTGAAGAAGCACTGGCCATGGATGGACGGATGGGAGTGTTGTAAGTGAGTGAGTGGTCAAAGTCTACCAACAGAAGGCCCCGCGCGGGAAATGAGAGCAAGTTGGAAATAATAAGGGGTCTGGGGGGGCCCCTGAGCCGAGGTCGTGTGTGTGCATTGTTCCATAGACTAGGGCAATATGAAATTTGGAGCGACGATCGATCTCGGACAATTTGGAAGGAAAATTCTCTGGGACCAAGAGCATGGGAAAAAGAGGGCATGGGTCAATGTGAAACAAGGGCTATTTCGGCGTCGGCGATCCACGGTCCACGGGGGATGAGCGAGATTGTCGCACGGTTTTTTCTTTTTTTTCTTTTTCCCTCCGTTCTCTCCTCTCGGGGTTCAAGCGAGAGATGACGGGCGGGAGAGGCCGTGAGCCTTGCTGACAACTGAAGGACCGTGACAGTCAGCCGAGCGGCAGTCGGTCCAGGTGTCATGATCGGATGGATGGCCGCGGATGCAACGTTTGGGGAATGTCAGTCTTGCTGTGACATATCGACGATCCTCCGGTGGGCGGGCATTCGGGAGACGAGACGATTGCATCCGTGCCCGGTCGAGCTACCTACCTACATGGCCCCCCGCACCTACGTGCCTACCTACCTACCTTAACGTGCATTGTAGACCTCGATACTGGCATATCAAGAGTCAACTAGGCAGGCGGCGTCAATAACTGGCAAGTACGGATAAGGTTCGACGCTCTCAGCGGCAAGGAGGAAGGAAGGCACGGCCGGAGCCACGCGTGGCAGGCGCGCGGAAAGCAGGAAGCAGAGGAAAGGGGGGGGGGGGGGGTCTCATCATCATCACCTTAAGGCTTAAGGTGATGGGTTCGGTGGGTACGGATACTATACGTATCGTGGGCTAATAGAAGTAGGTTTGCACTGGGTGACAACCCTCAGGGGGCGGCTTTGTCTTTGCGGACCCTACATCCGAGATGGGTACCCAGAACTCTCGCGAGGAGGGTAGCGAGGAGGGCACTGGGGTGACAGACAGCCCAATCGGCCAAGCGAGCAGCAAGCAAAGCACACTCACTCACTCACTGCAGGCAGGCAGTCTTTTCTCTTTGTCTTTTTGTCAGGAAAAAGCTTGCCCTCCTGATAGGTATGAGCTGGCTCGTTCTTATCTTCATCAGACGGACCATCCCTCATGAGATGACCCCCTTTCTCGAGCAAGCAAGTGTTGGCCGTCGTCCGAGACGTGCGTGTATTCAAATCACCTAGGTAGGTAGGTACTTGGAGCCCGGGGGACACATCCGGTTGAATAGGAAGGCATCCATCGCATTCTCATCTGATGAAGGCTACGTTACGTGTAGGTAGGTACCTAGGTAGGTAGTTAGTTGCACGGATACTCGTCGCCACGACATCTAGCATATTGTTAGGCTCCTGCTAGCGGACAATGGTCTACATTAGTAGTATCTATCCTACGAAGTAGATAGTTTTCCTATTGTAGTCATACAGAGTAGTAGTAAGAGCAGCAGCAGCAGCGGCGGCAGCGGCACCACATGCCATGTGTCAAGGCGGCCAGGTCAAGCCATGGCATGGCATGGCATAGCATGGCATTGCAGCCCGACAGCAGAGTTCAAACGGTGTTTCGTGACTCGTGGTGGCTGGCTGTTGGTGAGACGCGTCCTTCTGGGCACGAGTAGGTAGGTATTCGTAGGTGCTCGACTTGTGCTGGGGGAGGAGTCGCTGCCACCAACCCCTAATGGCGTTACTACCTACCTTAGCCACCTACTTTAGGTACACTCGGTCGTTTAGGTCTGTCTCTCTCTCACACACACGAGTGGGCTCTGGGAGAGGAAAGGGGGCGTTACACGCCATGCGGAGAGGTCCACCGTCCATTAGCTAGGTACACTAGGTACCTACATAGGTGGGTACCAACGTACAGTACGTAGGTACATACATACATGCTATACCTATTCCTACCTGGCCAGTTTAGCGCTGCCCCGTCTGTACCTGCGTCGGGGGAATTGCACCACTCGCAGGGTGCTTGCTGTGTGGGCGGACTGCTTTCCCGGCGCTGGCCAATGAGAGGCTCGGATCGGTGTTGCTTGAGAGCAGTGTCGCCGGCGCAAATTGGACGGGACATTGGATCCAGCAGAAGTGACGTTCGCTACCTGTCCCTTACTTCTCTCCTACCTTCTCTCCTACCCTCTCTGCCTAGGTAGGTACCTACTCCGTAGTCCGTACTTAGGTAAGGTAAGGAGGGTAAGGTGCCCTGCTGCTGTTTCCCGTTCCCGTCACCGTCTATTCGTACGAAGTACATAGGTAGCATGTCGCTTGCTGTCTATGCGCCAGACCCCTCGGCCACAAAGCAAACTGCCGTCGATGCAATCGGCAATTGTCTACTTTGTATGCGTATAGGCAGGCAGGTAGGCATGCGTATACTTCGTATCTTGGCTTGGCTCACGTCGCACAATGACTCCCTACTTACATACCTACTTACCTGCGGCACTGACCTCATCCTGGTCCCCGTTTCCATCTCTGCCGGCTGCGGGTGAAGTAAGGTAGGTCACCTACCCACCTGCCTACGTAGTACTTACTGTACCTACATACAGTACCTACTTACACGTGTGCTTACGAATACACGTGTGCAGCACACCCAACTGTACTGTAGACATACCTGCCAGTGGTACACTGCACCTCACCTCACCTCACATCACCTCCACTGGCATAATTGCACTGGCCGCGGCGCCCCCCAATCCAATCCACCCGCCCGCTTTCCCTCGCCTTGCCCACTTATCGCAGCTGCATTGGGCCGTTCGTCATACATACATGCCTGCAGACTGTAGTAAGGTTAGGTAGATAGTTTAGGTAGGTATTCCACTCTCAGTTGGTCCCTGATCCCCCGGTCCAGCTTCGGGTCCAAGTCCAGGTCCAGGTCCAGGTCCAGGTCCAGCCCACACAAGACGAGGTCGGTCGACTACCTACCTAATTACCTACCTACCTACTTACCTACCCATAGGCAGTACCTACCTAGGTATGTAGGTGTGTATGCATGTATTCGTACGCATCTGGCGGCTTGTCTCCCAGCCAGCTCTTTTCCATGTGCCATCCATTTGTGAACCAAGACTCTTCCTTGTTTCTTTTCCCATCTCACGACCCGCATGGCCTTTGGCGCGCCTACCCTTCCTTAATTACCTACGCCTCTCCCTCTCTCTCGTCTTGACACCCATCCATCCGTCCATCCATCCATCCGTCCAGCCTAAAGTTCAGTCCATCCCTCCTCGGCATCGTGTGAAGTACCTACTTACCCGACCCGGGCTTCTTCTCACCCTTTACTTGCACGCAGGCAGGCACGCACGCACGCGCGCGCGCAAACCAAACCAAACCCAACCCAACCCACACACACACACACACGACCTCCTCCCCACGCGGCCACCCATCTTTCGTCCGATCTTCATCGTCCATCGCTCGACTGGAAACACTCTCGTTCCCTCTGCCCATTCGTCTGACGTCTGGCCCAAGGTTCTTGGACCGAACCACTTGCACCTCCCTACCTGCTTTTACTTTGCGCCCGTTGAGTCTTCAGCATCGCAATACCTACCTACCTACCTCGCATCCACACTACCGAGTAGCCTGCAGCAGGCCCTCTTCGCCAACCCGGCACTCACGCACGCACTGGTTTTCTTGGGTAAGTGAGCGCGCGTCACGCCCATCATCCATCTCGCGCCCGTCTCCCCTCCTCTTGTACTTTGTCGTTGGTTGCGAACCCGCCTCTCTCTCCCTCCCTCCTGCCCTCGGTCGACGGCAGATCTCCTGCCCAAACGACGGTCGTGCATCGCAACTCAGCCAGCCGGGGAGGAGGAAAGAAAGCACTGACGGGTAACCCCTGAAAAGCTCGACTTCGGAGCTGCCTTGCCTTGCTTTGCTTGCGCATTTGGTTCCTGCTCCATCTCTCTTCTCCCCTTTCTCGGTCTGCTCTGTCCGACCTGGCATTGATTGGCCTCTCTCTCCCACCCCTAAAACTCCTCTCGCTGCCATTTCCCTGTCACGTCTCGCAGACGCCGCCCAGAAGCACCCGCTCCAACTCCCTGCATCTCCCTCCTGCTTTCACTTCCTGCACTTGCCTGAGAGAAAGAGGCCGTTCGTTTGTGTGGTTGGCAATTGCGTCCCGCCCAGTTTGTCGTCACCTGGAAGCTGACCTCGATCTAATAGGTACTAACTACACACTCCCTTTCCCGGCTCCCCGCCCCCCCTTTTTTTGCACTCTTTCTCAAGGAAATCTCAATCCCATCCACTTGCATCGAGCACGAGCGTCCAGAGCGAAGCAAGACCGAGCGTACCTATCTATTCTCTCCCGGACGGACACGTCAATTGTCAAGCTGTAGCTTCGCTACCCGACAAGGCGAACCCCTCGATTCTCTACTCTACACTACCTACCTACCCCCTTTTGGTAGCCGCTTGCACGCAACACACCCAGAAGCTGTCAATCCGAAGAACAAGCGCGACTGACGGCGCAGCTGGTTGCGTGTTCGCACATTCCATTCACCGGCTCGGCTCCGTTCGCGGTTTCCAAGTCTGAAACATTTGTTTTATGCCCAAGACCCCAGATAATGAGCCAGCCCCGTCGCTCTAGCTTCGGTATGCTTCTCAGACGCTCCAAGTCCGGCGACCTGGGAAAGGGTGGTAAGAAGGCCCAGGCCCAGCGCCAGCAGCAGGAACGCGAACTCGAACGTCAGCGCCAGGCTGCCGTCTCTCGCATTCCTCCCAAGCTTCCCGAGTTCTACAAGGCCAATGACCAGCTCTCCAACTCGATTCCCTCCGACCTCCGCTCTGAAGAGGGCTCTGTCATGCCCGACCACGCCATAGGCACCGCCTATTCCACTCGCCCCTCCATCGAGCCCAGCCGCAGCGTTGCGGGCTCCATTCCGCCAATGCCTCCCGTCCCCGACAGCGCTTACGATCCCTACGCTCGCACCGAGAGCATGACGCACCGCGGCCGATACAGTTACGCTAGCAGCGCCATCAGCACCATCAACAGCCCTAGAAGGGTCCGGAGAAGAAAGGATCCCACCCCCTTCAAGTGAGTCGCCCTCCCGACACCCGAGACATGGCCACGCGTGCCTCGTGGTCTGCACCCTAGCTTCTTGCCTGCTAACCCACCCCCTCCCCCAGCATCCTCGTCATTGGCACCCGCGGCGCCGGCAAGACCTCCTTCCTCGAGTTTCTCAAGACTGCCCTCGCACTTCCGCCCAAGAAGAGATCTCGCCGAACCGAGGTCGAGGAGGACTCGGCTCCTAGGGCACCACCCTCCGGCAACTTCATCCCCCACTACCTCGAGACTGAGATTGATGGCGAGCGAGTCGGCCTTACCCTCTGGGATTCGGAAGGTCTCGAGAAGAACGTTGTCGATCTTCAGCTTAGGGAGATGTCGGCCTTCCTGGAGAGCAAGTTCGAGGAGACCTTCACTGAGGAGATGAAGGTGATCCGATCGCCTGGTGTACAAGATACCCACATCCACGCCGTCTTCATGGTTCTCGACCCTGCCCGCCTCGACCGCAACCTGGCGTCGGGGAGGGGTGCTGTGTCCAACGGTCACAACGGCAAGTATGCATCTCCCGATCGCGTCCAGGGCGGCCTGGACGAGGATCTGGACCTGCAAGTGCTTCGCGCTCTCCACGGCAAGACGACTGTCATTCCTGTCATTGCCAAGTCTGACACAATCACCACCAAGCACATGAACATCCTCAAGAAGACTGTCTGGGAGACCATCAAGAAGTCGGGCCTGGACCCTCTCGAAGCATTGGGTCTCGATGAGGACGACGACTCGACCAGGATCGAGGAAGAGGAAGAGCCTGTATCGGAGGACGAGCCGGTTGGCTCTGATGAAGAGGACTCGCTCCCCCTTCAAGGACGCGAAGGCACACCCGCTTCGCCCGGCTCGAACCGCTCGAACCGCCTTTCCACCGCATCCATCCGCCAGCACAAAGCGAAGCAAGAGACGAAAGCCGACGAGGTGCCGTTCCTTCCGCTGTCCATCATCAGTCCCGATCTGTACGAACCCGAGGTTCTGGGGCGGCAATTTCCCTGGGGTTTTGCCGATCCCTACAATGAGGAGCACTGCGACTTCACCAGACTCAAGGATGCCGTCTTCAGCGAGTGGAGGGCCGAACTCCGCGAAGCCAGCAGGGAGCAATGGTATGAGGGTTGGCGTACTTCGCGACTTAAGAACAGCCCGAATGCCCGTCGACGATAGACTGCTTTCGAACCGATCCGCAAGGTCCCCTTGAGGTCACTGATAGATACCCTTTCTCTTCTACGTCCGCCGGTCTTTTGATACCGGCCTTGCGCATCTTTTCTGCACTTGCCGTTGTCGTTGTTGAGATTTTGAGAGCCCCGCGCAGCATACCCCCATTATCCCGTTTTTCCTCTGTCACATACTTTTACGAACTTCTATGGTTGGAAGGCACTCAAAAATACGGCGAAACGACAGCATCTTCAGGCCGGCCCCGTATGACGAAAACCCTTTGATATCCCCGGACGCTTCCTTGCCATGACGTTGCTTGTCCAACAGCTCGGCATGGTCTACTAGCACTCCCGACTCCTACAGCGAGAAACTGGGAGGGTGGCATGATGACCGCCGAGACGCCTGTTGCGCACGCGAGAGAGGTTCACTGTACTTTTGGCTCACCGAAAATACGTCGCCCCGCTCCCGATTCAGCAGCGGTGGTGTTTCTACCAGACTTGTACTCTTTCCTATCTTCTCACTTTGCTTTTTCTTTTTCTTTTTTCAAAAACGACCTTGGAGATCCCGAGGACGGAAATAGCAGACGGAGCCTAGCAGGTGCTGGAATCAGTCAAACTCGGTTGAGGAGGAATAGGTCGAGGGAGAGAGTCTTGTGTTCCGTATCGGCGGATGGACATGGAAGATGAGCTGAGATTGGTCACGGCGATTTAACCAGAGACACCGGTTGACATCTGTAGAGCAGCCTTCTTATAGGGACCGGATATTCCATTCACTATTTTGATTTTCTTTCATTCACAGTGGACTAGCCCTCCCCCAGATGCCGTACTAGCCAAACCAGCAGTCTGTAACTTTGAAAGGAAAAAAGAAAACTCCTTGATGCTTGGTAATACTGGGCTTTGCTTTGAGTGATGCTGGAATCAGCCATTCCACCCCCCCTGGTGAACGCCTCTGGATCCTCGTTCGGCTCCAGCATGCCCGATTCTGTCCACCCTATGCATGCGTTAAGTTCCTGTCGGGATCGAGGCTCCTCCCCGCCGCTTTGCGCCCGTCCCTCGCTGCCTGCCCGACTCGGGCCGGACGCGTCTTTGCCTCACGGCAGCGTGAAAATTAGGCGGGAAGAGGGAGCAGGGGGGAGATAAGGGGGGGGGGGGGGAAGAAGACGGCGGAAAGCGCCGTCGGGAGAGGGCGGCCACCTCAAGCCTCAAGCGCCTTCTCCGTCGCCGCTCTCTCCGTCGCTACCGCCGAGGGGCACGTACTCGGTGTGCGTCGGGACGCCGTCCGCGTCGACATCGGCCTCTGTGCGGTCCGGGTTCTTGCCGCGGCTGATGAGAGCCTGGCGCTCCTTCTTGCCGAGGGCGACGCCGTCGAAGCCGGGGTAGAGGTTGAGGTCGGCTCTGCGGGATGCGTTCAGTACGACCGCGCGGCAGGAATCGGGGGGGGGGGGGGGGGGGAGGGGGGGGGGGGGGGGGGGGGGGGGGGGGGGGGGGGGGGGGGGGGGGGGGGGGGGGGGGGGGACATACTTTAGCATATCGACCTTGAGGTTCCGCGCCTTGTCGCGGATGGCCTGCTGGTCGCGCGGGTGGTCAAAGATGCAGTCCTCCAGGACCTCGGGCCCCGGGTTGTCGAGGCGGTGCTCGGGGAGCTGGCGCTTGGCGATGCGCGCCCAGAGGCAGTTGTGGTACTCGATGAGGCGGATGAGGCGGCGGGTGTCGCGATCGGACCAGGGGACGCGCTGCTGCGGGCCGCGGGAGGCGGCGCGGCGGTTCATCTCGCTGAGCTCGCGGAACGAGCCGACGCTGCTGTTGGTGCTGCTGGGGAGGGAGCCGCGCGAGGACGCGGCGGAAGACGCGGGCGGGGGTAGGGGCGCGGAGCCGTTGGGGGCAAGGACGCGGCCTGAGTGCCCCGCGGAGGACGACGGGAGCGGCGCAGTGGACGGCAGATGGACGCGCTTCTGTGGGCGGGACGGGGGCGGCGGCATATCGCGGCGGTCGCGGTCGAGCCGGGCGCGGCGTTGGGGGTCGGGCTCGCGGTCGTCGTGCTCAAAGGCCTCGTCTGCGTCGTCGACCTGGGAGTGGGCGCGTTTGGCGCCGTTGACGGGGGTAAAGCTGGAGCGGACAAAGGGGGCGCGGCCGCTGCTTTTAGGAGCGGCCTCGGGAGGCGAGGGCTGGAGGCTGTTGCGGGAGATTGCGGTGCTTGGGAGGTCGGCGAGGATCCCTTCAATGTCAGTGGGCGCGAGAGACGCTTCGCGGCGATGGTCGTCTTCGTAATCGTCGTCGTCGTCGCCACCGCCGCCGCCGTTGACGGTCGGTTCACGGGTGGCGCCTCGCCGGGGGTTCGTCGAGGCTGGGGATGATCGTGACGCCTGCGAGGACTGCCTCCGCCGGGAGAGCGTCGCGAGGAGGTGCACGTTTGACCTCGAGAGTATATCTTCATACCTGTGGGGGGGCGCGTTAGCTCTTCAGGCTGCCGGGACGGACGGAAGAGGGGAAGGCGTACACATCTTTGCGGACTATGTCCCGAGACGCAGACGAGGCCAGCGAGTCCGTTGGGGAAGACTCCCTCGAAGGTGACGGTAAACCCCGCAAGCTCTGGTCGATGTCGTCAATAATCTTGCTGCACCATGCAGACATCTTGGTGATGAAACCGTCCGCGATGACGGGATGCTCATGGAGCAGCCCTCCGAGAGGGAACCTCTCCTCTAGGGTCCGTATGGCCTCCGCGAGGGTCTTTCCGTTGACGAGTTCGAGGATCGTCCTAGCTCTCTTACCGAAACGGTCCGCCTGTCGTCCCTCAATACCCTTGTAGGGTCCGCTACGCAAAGCTTCCTCGGTGTCGTCCGAAGCATTGATGGCGCAGAAGAGATCCGCCAGCACGTCAGTGGGGTGCTGCCGCTTGTCTTCCTGGCTCTTCAGCCTCATGATGAGTCTCTGCGTTCGGATGTCAAGCGCGAGCTCGATGTCCTTCTCGTCGATATTACGATCCCAGTCATCGCTGGGACAGAGCGGTATCGGTAAAACTCCGTCCAAAAGCTCAAGCAGTTCAGAAAAGTCGCCTTCCCGACGGCCCAGCACCGCCTCTGACAGCGCGTTCAGCAGCGCCGCTGCGTTGGCACCTACAATGACGGCCCGCGCCTTCATCTGATTCTCCTCGCCGATGTGCCGGACGGTCCGTCGCAGGTCGACGAACAGCTGGTCCTCGGCCGCGAAGAAGACCCTGGTGCTGAACCAGTTCCGGCGGAGCACCTCGAGCAGCCTGTGCCAGGACTGCTTGTTGGGTTTGGGGTTCCGGAGCAGCTTAGCGAGCCCCTCGGAGTTGTGCCAGAGGAAATCGAGGGCGTTCTCCTTAAGCTCCGCCTCCTCTCTGTACTGGCTCTCGTTGACCTCCTCTTGGGACAGGCGCGTCACGTCGCCCATCTCGGACGGGTCGTCGACGCCATCGTCCTCGATCCCTGGCAGACGCACCAGACCTAAGACTCGGTTAGTGCTGCGCTGGCAAGATTTTGGACGTCATGAAGCTCCATCTTACCTTCGTCATGGCCTCGTGCCACCGGGTCTAGCGGCTGGGGTACACCTAAGACAGCATGAGCGGTTGTGCTGTGAGGATGAGAAGAGGGGTATGCAAACGGACTCGACAACCGCGTGTATCCCGCATTGGCGAACCTGAGCGGCGCGTAACTCTGAGTGCCCGCCATGCTCTGCGATCCCATTTCTGTCACCGCGTCAGCCGACCGTCAACCACTGCGTCTCACAACGTCTCGGCGATGAGAAGTGCGGCAGATGACGACCCACCACTTTCACTCGGCGGTGGACTCATGCTGCCCTGGACCAAATGTCGCGCATTAAAACGCGCCGGTGCCTCGTTCCTGACTTTGATCCCTTCGTCTGCGTGCCGCTCATCATCTTCGTCGTCCTCTTCCTCTTCCGCTTCATCTTCGGTAACGCTCGAAGGGACAACCTCTGCTTTGCTCTTACCCCGTGTCATCCGGGATCTTGTGCCCGTGCCTGTGCCCGTTCCCGCGACTGAGTCGCCGGCGATGATGGTGGTGTTGGCAGCCGGGACGCGTTCCACCTCGGTCTCGTCAACACCGGCACGGCGTCGTGTTAACCTGGCTGAAGGAGCGACGTCGACGACATTCTGGTCCAGGGCACCACGGCCCGCTCTCGTCTGGACCATTTATGGGCTTGCAGTCTGATCGCTCAGAATGATATCGCAGGAGAACCGCGTCGCCAGCACGCGGAATGGTGAAAGTGTGTGTCAAGGTAAACAAGCTCACTCAGAGCCTAACCCTAACCCTTGCGATTTTCAGGTGGGTGTTAGCACCCGCTCGCTGCAGGTGCGTACCCAGTGGCATCCCTGCCTGAGGTATCCACCACTCTTTAGCTTGAGAGGGAGGGGCTTAAGGTTTAATTTGAACACCGAAGCAATTGACTTTCAACTCCGCAGAAGCCCCTCTGCACGTTTTTCTTCTCTTTGACGCAGCAGGTGCACATGGTATCTCGATCCGAACGGATTGTGCGCATCGTGTCCCGGAGAGTACGCCGTCTTCTTTTTGTATTGTTTGAGATGTCATGCCTGCTATCGTTCGAATTGGGCGGCTGTCAGGAGTGAAGGCTGGCGGTTGGTGCTTTTTGTTGAAGAGTTATCCTTGAAACGAGACTGAGCACATCGCGTTCGTTGGGCGGGCATCAATCCCGCTTCCTGTCCCTTCATCGCAGACACAAACCAACCAGCGCATGTTTTTTTCTTCTTGTTTCTTTCTTTCTCTCTGAAGAAGTATTAGAGTTAGCCAACGCAGTCGACTTGTCATTAAGTCCTTCGTTATATATTTAAGTAAGGTTCTTCCATGGGCCGTTGGAAGCTATTTGTTACCTCTTCCGACAGGCTGCCTCGGGAGGAATGGCTAGCCATATAAGGATACACGCTGTCTTCTTGCTCTTGTCGCGGATTTCATGGCGCAAAGACAGCCTGCTCAATATGAGACAGGGCGTCAGAATATTTCACATTGATTAGATCTATTATTCATTCGCCGGCTTTCTCGTGGTCCTGCATCGACTGCTTCATATCGACTTACCCCTCCCATATCCCTGCCTTTTTTGCTTTCTTCTGTAGAAACAAAGTCACGCAAATACACCAAGGAGCACTATG
Source organism: Colletotrichum zoysiae (assembly GCA_030867305.1). Lineage (NCBI taxonomy): Eukaryota > Fungi > Ascomycota > Sordariomycetes > Glomerellales > Glomerellaceae > Colletotrichum > Colletotrichum zoysiae. The sequence goes on from MU842842.1 coordinate 89,141, forward strand.
GTATCCCGGCGGACAGGCCTTCCAGAATCCACTTATTCAGGCTCACTGGTTTTTCTTTGCCTTCTTCATCGCAGAGACATCAGGGCCGAAGAGGCCCAGAAGGTATGCTGTCCTTGTCAGACAGAGGAAAGCCTACGGTGGTTAGCACGGCAACTCATGGGGGGAGGGCCGACGGGTGATCGCACCGTTGCTCCGACATTGCCCCAAGTCATGGCATTCCAATGCGCGACGTCTAGGAATCGGTCAAGACCCAGGACGTGGTAGCAGGCGTAAATGTGGCCAATGTCGGCCACCCAGAGAGCGACGAGGTAGCCGCGCACAACCTTGACCTCGCTCGTGAGATTGAGCACGGCAAGGCCGATCATGGCCAGGAGCAGGTAGAGGTTCCCAAGCTGGAGTGCCACGAGACGGTCATTGTCAGACGTCGGGATGGGCGGGACGGGCGAGCCCGCGCTTCCCACGATCTGCTCGGATATGAACCAGTCCGGATTGATCACTGGTCCCAAGAAGCCACCGACGCTTGAAACATGTGCACCTTCAGCTTGACGGTGCCGTGGGAAGAACGGGTGAAAAGATACAAAGGGGTACGTACAGTGAGATGGGCTCGAAGATGGTGAACACCAGCCGGGGGAAGGCAGGAAGAGCAGATGCCATGGTGGAGCAAAAGTCGAATCGGTGCTGTGAACTAGTAGATGGACAGGACGACTGATGCAACGACCACAAACACTGGGTGGAGATGATGACCAGGAACGGTCCAGTGATCCGATCCAGACAGAGGGACTAGAGTTGGTAAGTCAGGACTATGCAATCGCGGATACTTTGGACGGCTTAAGCTAAATGAATAGAGTGTTGAGGAACAATAAACAACACAGTTAATCCGGCCCCGGCTAGTTACCACAAACGTTTATTTCAGCGGCGGGCGTGGTGGATGATTCGTTTGCAATCCGTCCGTATTGTGGTAGGCGAGCGCTGTTGCAACTCTGATTGAGTGAGACATGGGGGGGACACGGACGCAGGCCAACAGGGGTTCCGCGCTAAACCTTCCCCTGGGCCGTGTTGACTTTGCGCCTACGCATGCTCCAAATCAGGTTCAGGGGAGAGGGAGAGAGGGAGAGAAGGAGATGGTCTAATGTGGTGAGGCCGAGGTGGGACGAGAGATGTGCACGGTGAGCCATCCAGTCTGTGTGTCACTGCCAGGTTGCTCAGAGCAAAGTTCGTGTTGGGCTGCTTTTATTATTAGGCAGCCACCGCCCGTCGAAATGTTTGTCGACTGAGGCTTTTGGTTACAAGGCAGGTTGCAAGAAGCTCGCCATCCGGCCCAAGGACTTTCGTTGGGGAAGAGGAGGCGATTGGAGGTGCTACCAGTGCGTTCGCTGTCTTGAAAGCTTTCCAGGCGGGTACAAATCGTTGGTCTTTCAGACCGCGCAGTCAAGTCAGTCTAGACTGTATGTATGTATGGCTGTCTGTCCAGAGTACGGATATCCTTACGATTACATATCAGAGAGTTGCCGTGTTGTTTAGTATAAATTAGAGAGAACTGGGCATTAGTTAACATACGATACTCTCAAAGTAGTAGAGTTACTTGGTACACCTAGCGTTGCCGCTAGGCCGTAGCAGCAGATACCGCTTGCCCAACCGCGCTAGTCTCGTTTGCCGCTCTCGTAGTGGAGAAATCTTCACGTGGAACTCCTCCCCGGGCATCGTAGGCAGGCAAGTGCCCTCTAGGGGGGGGGGTCCTTGATCTTCTTTACTTGTTGGTGAAGCCGCCCGTCCGTCCGCCTGTCAGACCAGGCCCTGGAATGGTTGCATGCCAATTTGTTAGGAGTGCGATTATTCGGACTGTAGGCTTTCAATATTCGGACACCCTTGCCTCCGCCTTCCAGTCAGTCAGTCAGTCACTGCGAAGGTTCTCTGTTACCTGATTGAGTACCTTACCTTTTGCACTTGTTGAAGACTCGATTCTTGGTCTCTGCGTCTCTGCCGCTTGAGCCCTCCTCTTCGTCTTCTCCTCCTCCTCTTTCCTCACCACTCTAAGCTTTCCACGCCATACTTCCACTTTCGACACCACCGTCATTGCATCTCTCCCTCCCCCTCTCTCCCGCTCTCTCTCTCTCTCCCTCTCCTTCTCCTCGCCCCCTTTTGCTTCCTCCCATCTCTTCGCCAGTGCCATTTCCTTACCTCCAATTTCAAACCAAATGCCCACTCCGGCTCCTCTCGCCCACGATGGCCTACATCGAGCCACGCCTCATCCACCTACTCAACGATTCCACCACGCCGCAGCTCGCTCACGCTGATCTCCCGCCCATTCGCCTGGCCTTCTCCCGCCCTTCCGAGCGACCTTTTCCTCTCGAGCCCGACACGAGCCATCGCGAAGACCTGCCCAACGGCCCGTCTCTCGCCACCAGCCACGGAGCTGTCGACGACGGCTTTCTGGGACGGGAGCAGAGGAAGGATGATGAGTCCATACTCGATCGGGGCGCGGTCAACGGCACTGCCCACTTGCAGCTAAGGCTGCTCCTCGGCGAAGATCGAGACACGGCAGACTCGTCCTTCTCTATAAGCAAAATCCTCGACGAGGTGCCCGACAGCAAGGACGACACGGCCACCAAGAAGAGACACCGCACCATCACAAACAAGGATGATTTTGTACAACTGCCACAGCCGGTCAAGAAGCAGAAGCCGATCCAGCCTCAAGTCATGCCGGCCATGCCACCCATCATCAACGGCTTACACGAACCTCCCCCCGACGCAGCTCTCTTCCCACCCATTGCCTCCAACGACTTCAACGAACCCGAAAGCAACCAGCTGAAACCGATGCGGGAGTTCGCGCCTGTGCCGGAAGACAAGGAGACGGAGAAACCCACCGAGGCGGAGCCAATGTTAAACAGGAATGCAAAAGCCAACAACAGCAAAATCAGGAAAAAGGCCATGAAGCCGAGGAGGAAATGGTCCGAGGCCGAGACGAATCACTTGCTTCTGGGGGTCAATCGCCATGGCGTCGGAAAGTGGACCGACATCCTCGCGGATCCCGATTTCAATTTCAACGACCGCACCGCTGGTGATCTGAAGGACCGCTTCCGCACCTGCTGTCCAAACGAGCTGCGTAGGAGCAACAGTGATCCCAAGATGACGTCTACTCTCGTGTCGCCGACGACCCCGACGGAACCGAAGGTCAAGGCGAAGGCCAAGACCGGGCTCTTGTCCGAAAACATACTCATTGCACAGGAAGAACCCACCGTGGGGGACCAGCTGCAGATGGCACAAGCCGACTCTGACGGGTTCCCCAAAACGAAGAAGAGCAGAGCGCATAGGAAGAAGCTGGAGGACTTGGCCGAGCTAGGCATTCATGGGCCGTTCAAGAAGTCTCACAGGCGCGAAAGGCGGCCATTCACAGACCAAGACGATAAACAGATACTCGAAGGTCTGGACAAGTACGGGCCTGCTTGGACCAAGATCCAGAGAGATCCGCGCTTCAGCCTCTCAGGGCGGCAACCGACGGATCTCAGGGACAGAGTGCGGAACAAGTACCCTAGTGTGTACGCCAAAATCGAAAAGGGTCTGTTCCAGCCCCAAGATGGCAGAGGGGGCGACACCCTTGAGCCTACGGTCAGCATGAGCATCACGAATAATTTGCAGCCGAACCGGCCGCCCCCGATGGAGGCGACACTAAACCGGGTCAACTCCAAGGAGGATTTGCCCAGATGGCCGATGTCCGTCCTCGACAACGGAGAATTGCCCGTTGTTCCGCAGGTCTTTGACTTTGGCGAAACCACCACAGTCGCGTTCATGGGCAGCGCCGGTGAGATGGACATCTCCCGCCTGTTGCTGGACGACTCGCAGGTCGGCAGCTCGGCGCGGTATGCGCCTGATCAGACGTCAGACCCGACGTCACCATGAACATCATCAGGGATGGGAAATCGGGTACAGGAAAAGCTCTTGTGATATCCGCCGTGCGATGACGGAATGTATCCTTACCTACATGGTCCGGCCACATGCGTTGCACATATCTCAGGCGGATAACCCGCCTGGACTCTTTTTTTTCTTTTTTTCTTCTTCCTCTTCTTCTTTTTCTTTTTTTCTCTTCTTGAGAGTCGGGGCTTTACATGGAACTTGTTAGAATCAAAAGCGTCGCGGATTGCTTGCTTTGCGTGGCGTACATGGGGGACGGGGCGCTTTGCCGCCTCAACGGTCGTTTCTGGACATATAACTTATACCAAACTTGGGTCTCCTTACACGCTTTAGGGAGGAGACATGGCGCATAATCAGTTACCTCGGGGCAAGGACAGAGAAAGAAAAGAAAAAAGACCGGGGGTGCTAGAAGGACTACAGTCGTTTCTATGCAAGAACGCGAGTTCCTGCATCATCACTGCTCCAGGGCTTCGAATCGGCTGTTCGAGTAGAGTGTCGAGAGAGCCACCGTGAGCTAGAGCACCAATCGCTAGATGATTGTACTTCACACTCGTGTTGCCCGCCCTGCTGCTGTTCCCCGTAAACACCATGAGTAAGTCGTCCAACTCGCGGCGCCGCCCCCTCTTGAGGTGGCACAGTAACAAAGCTGTACGGCGAAGGGAATATATGTGTGTGGTTACAGCGCCTTCCTTCCACTCTCTGTTCTGGCTTTTCTGCACAGAGTTCCCCACCACGGCCGACAACCAACCCGATGTACCGACCTTTGACAGTGCTCCAAGTACAGGGATCAGGACCTCATGTGCGCACGGGCCGTCTCGCTTAATCAGGCCACTGAGCCGCGCCGGATTATTGAAGCCCCGCCCCTCCAGCGACCGCCCGTCTGCCGCCCACAGAAGGCCGTAGGGCTCGAAAAACCTAGCCACGAAAGAAAATTTGGCGGAAGGCTCTTTCCTCGTCGCTGCACTCCTACGTCTCGAGATTGCAACCCTCGACTTCGACCTTCACACCCACCGACCAGATACCCCCATAGACTAACCGGCAGTCAGACAAGATGGGCAAGGGACTGTAAGTTTTGATCAACTCCTTTATATGCCGATTCAATGGCGACGTCGAATGCGAGGCCAGTGAATATTCCTGCCGCCGCATGTCGGCCAGGAATCCATCCTGGCCGCCGCACCACATACCAAAAAAATGACAACAACGGACAAGACTCTGACAATGCCCTCACAGCAAGAAGCACCAGAAGCGCCTTAGCGCGCCTTCGCACTGGCTCCTGGACAAGCTGTCCGGAACCTACGCGCCCCGCCCCTCGTCCGGTCCTCACAAGCTCCGCGACTGCTTGCCGCTCATCGTCTTCCTGCGCAACCGCCTCAAGTACGCTCTCAACTTCCGCGAGACCAGGTCCATCATGATGCAGCGCCTCATCAAGGTCGACGGCAAGGTCCGCACCGACATCACCTACCCCGCCGGCTTCATGGACGTCATCACTATCGAGAAGACTGGCGAGAACTTCCGCCTCATCTACGACACCAAGGGCCGCTTCACCGTCCACCGTATCCAGGCCGAGGAGGCCGAGTACAAGCTCGGCAAGGTCAAGCGCGTCCAGCTCGGCCGCGGTGGAATCCCATTCTTGGTCACGCACGATGCGAGAACGTGAGTTCATCACCTGTTCTGTCAGACATCATTCAGCCGTTGGATCAAGCTTTGGTCGATTCGCTATCACCCCCAAAGTACTCTTGGTTGCGTCTATTTCCTGAAACATGCCTTCACTCCCCCTCGCGGGAGGAAGCGGAAGCAACGTTGAAAAGAAGAAGATTGGCCGATAACGAACAAGAGATTGGAGCTGCACACATCCGACGGCTGTAATGTATCGCCCCTCGTTACGGAACACCCCCCCGTTTGCTGACCTGTGCCCCTTTTCTAATATAGCATCCGCTACCCTGACCCCCTCATCAAGGTCAACGACACTGTCAAGATCGACCTCAAGACTGGCAAGATCCAGGACTTCATCAAGTTCGACACTGGCGCCATCGCCATGGTCACCGGTGGTCGCAACATGGGTCGTGTCGGTGTCATCACCCACCGTGAGCGCCACGACGGAGGTTTCAACATCGTCCACATCAAGGACGCCATTGACAACACCTTCGCCACCCGCGAGTCCAACGTCTTCGTCATCGGCTCTGAGAAGCCCTGGATCTCCCTGCCCAAGGGCAAGGGTGTCAAGCTCACCATCGCCGAGGAACGTGACCGCCGCCGCGCCAACGCCCTCGCCGGCAACTAAGCTCCCTCTTCTCGATAGGGTCGTGAGAGTGATTGCTGGTGCCGCGTGCGTGTGCAGGGTCCCCTCCTCGTCAATGCGTGGATGGGGCATGGGGCCCCGCCTGACGCACTTTTCGTGATGTCTGTCCAGGACGAAAACGGTTATTTGGGTCGGGCAAATGGGATTGTGCATGATCAAAAAAATTAACGGAGTCCAGGGCTGATTTTAGAGTTGTCGGCTTTGACTACCCGGCAGATAGCTGTATTGCGGCCAATACCAAGCCATTGAAGGTCACTCTTCCGCCCAACCTTTGAGTTCCCATATTACATATGCATGTCTGCGATGGGCGTGATGTTATCGTGTGTTTTTGAGTGACTAGCATGCATGGCTTGCTACGCACTTGGGTGAGGCTACCTGCACTAGACTCCATGGCTCCAAGAGACGCGTTCTTGTGTCCACATAGGAAGGAGGGCATCGCTGTCAGTCATCAATACACGTGGCACCCCGTCCAAGTCCTTTGCTCCAGCCACACCGAGCCCGCTCAGCCCACCATTCATCCATCCATCCACCCTTCCCCGGTTTGCATGGAAAACATCACCGCCCAGGCCCGGGGCGTCAGGAACCAAGCCCGCCACTTGCGTTTACTCAACATCCTACGGGCCTTACTGGCTCCTCCCCCTTAACCGCCGCTGCCCCCCTTCGAGCCTAGGCCCTCGAAGAAACAGCGGCCCAACAGCACGCAGACTTGCTTTTTTCTCCCCCCCCCCCTCCTCGTTTCCCCCGCGGGGTCGGGAAGAAATGGTCTGCTCACCTCTCCGAGGGCCGCCGCCGCCGCCACCGTCCCCCCTTCTCCCTGGGCGACAAGCCGCATCAGTAGCCGCCTTCACTCTCATGCGCCCTCTCCCGGGGAAGCCACCACCCGTCCCCGAGCCACACCGATGGGGGGGGGGGGGGGGGCAGAGACGACGCAAGTCACATTTTTTGCCTTATCCGCCGCCGCAGAAGAAGGGGGGTTGGCAAAGCGACACCGCTCGCGTCCATCGCCGGGGGGGGGTTACCAGGCGGTCTCGTGCCCCTTGGTGCATGCCCTGTATGATGCAGGCTTACACTCCTGCAGTCCGCGAGAGACCTGCCTTTCTGTGTCTGTAGCTAGCGAACCCCAGAGAGCTGTTTTGCTTTTTCTTTTTGTCTGAACCCGTCGGCCCATTGGGGTCGTCTCGATCCCAACCCCCTCCCGCCTCGCCCAATATTGGTCATTTCATTACGAAATCCCCGGGTACCTACCTACCTCCCTGCCCTGGGTGAGGGGTTTGAGGACGTTTACCCCTAGTATAGCGGTGGGCGGCGGCTCCTCGTGATGCATCAGCTCGAGACGTGGTGCCGCTTTCGCGACTTGCATGGCGTCAGTCCCCTCCCCCGGGATCTCTTGACGGCTGTCGGGTTTTCCTCCGAGGGGAGGGCATTTTCCCACAGCACAGGCCCCGATTGTGATTTTTGACAACTTTCATGCCCCCCCCTCCCCCCGCGTCTGGGCAAAAACACACGGCTCGTCCGTGGCTCTGGGACGGTCGGCAGGGCAGAGAGAGGGAAAGAGACCTTTGGCTCGGGAAGGAGGCTTGGGCTTCCCAGCATCAACACGCTCCAACTCCTTCTCGAAAATAAAAAACGCATCTCTCCAAGGAGGGGGGCCAGGGTAAGATGTTTGAGCCCTGATGACCTTTGCTCACCGGTCTCTCTATAATGCATTGTCTCTGTGCAACACAGGCCACATCCGATATTGGGGCTCTTGGGCGGGGAGCCTCTCGGGATGCTTTCTGCGCGGGAGGGAGGATTGGCGTGACGTTGCAGCACCCCGCCTTTGTGGTCCCCTAACCCCGCCGTGCCAACCCACACTAGCAAAGCGGATCACGCTTTTCTGCTGTGCTATGGCCATGCGCTATTCTGACAACGGCCACTCTTCCTGTCTGTCCCTCGCCCCTAATGAAGCCACTGGGCAGCCACCGGTGCCATGCTCTCCATATCCCAATGCATACCATGTAGTATTTCTTAGGTCCTCAGGTGGACAAAGCTAACCGCTTGGTGCTTCCGGTGAGGATTGGTGGCCGCCTGGCGCTTGAAAAATTGCATCCTCCCCCCGGAGGCACTGAGCTTCCCCTGCGGCGGCTACCAACCCCCGCGCCGTGAAAACTCCTCGAGTGGTTCTTACCGCCGCACTTGAGACATTGGCAGCCAGTGAGAGCGCTCCGGGGGTGGGGGTAACGCCAGTGCCGGTACCCCGGACATGCTCATTCTTTCTTTTCTTCGTTCCGGAGCATGCGGAGGAGGGGGGGGGGAGGAGGGCGCTGCAGGTTTGGAAACCCTCGAGCCCGGCCTAGCCTGGAAACTTGGGAGCTGCTTGTCGACCTTGGCACATTCGTTTCCAGCAATGGTCGGCATAAACGACACCCGGTGTTTCGCGACTATCAGCAGTTTCCCTGTCAGGGGGCTGACGGGGAGGGGGAGGAGCATCTGGCCGAAGCTAGAAAAAGCCGACAAGGAATGAGATGCAGAGCCAGAGGGGGTCAAAGGGTCCCTGTGTCGCACAAAAAAGAATCGTTCGGCGGTCCTACTGCTCATGAGGTCTCTGAGCCGCGAAGAGATTCGTCGGCGTAACAGCTAGTGGGTGTGTAAGCCATATCCAGACCCGCGCCTGGTTCGACGGATACGAGGAGCGCTCGTTCCACGGTGACGGCGCGCCCATTGGCTGTGCCTGGGGAGGAGGCAGACCTCGACGGTTGCTGAGGCCCTCTCTGGGGCAACAAATTCCAGTTGGAGCCGAAAGGAATATTCGTCATTGCAACCGGGGAGAGGTTCCTCGTCGGCTTTCTTGTCTTGGCCATCCGGGGATCCGTCCACATGGCAGTTTTCCAAGTTACATAGACCCGGCCGCCTATGATCGAACCTCATCGATTGTCGGGGTTTGCAGGACCTGGAGCAAGGGAGGGAGGGTTACGCTGCAGCATGGGAGAGCAGGCGCCTAGTGACGCACTGAAAATCCTCTGGGCAAGGTTGTCAGAAGGGCTGAGCGGGCGTTTGACCAGCTTGCTTGCTTGCTTGCAGCATCTCATGAAGGCATCAGAGGACGCGCACAGTTGTAAAACGAAAACCCCGCGGTCGAAGACTTGGATTGGCGCTATCAGGCTGCTGGCGAGGGGGCTGCTCGAGAAGTCGCGTCGCCAACTCAACGGTCGTTTTGAACTTTGTGAGACCCGAACACGCGTCGCCCTCGTCTTACAGCAGCGTGTGTGTATGACGGCCAGTCTGGGGTATGGGTTATGTGCGACTTGTTTTCCGCATGTCGCATGCAACCGAGGACGCCTCGCTGGGGTAAAGCGGCTTCGAAAGGGTGACACACGGTGATTTCTGTGGTCAGAATGCGACACCAAATGCTCTGCTTACCACCGAAACAAATATTGAGCTTATGTCATTCTGCCAGAAAAGGCGGACTTGCCGGGTGCTTTCTGTGGGCGGCGGCGGCAGCAGCCAACAACAAGATTGTTCTCCCTGGCCAGGTAGGTACCTGGCTGCCGGCAGGAGGAGCCTCGCAGTGGCAGGCATCATCATCAGCCGCCGTGTTTGCTAGGTAATGCCCGACGGACGATTAATCCATCGGCGGCGGCTTTTCCACCGTTGTTGGCTCTTGATTACCCCTCAGGCCCCACCGCCGAGTTTACCGTGTACTATACAACGATTGTGCTGTGCTTCATTAGATCTTAGGGCTCTTTTGTCGCTCACCACAAGCCGGGAACCGTGGTCACGGGAAGAGCCCGGGGTTTCCAGGCCCCTGTCTTCCCCCCTGTTGCTCGCCGTTGAGGTGATGGTGGTGATACTCTGCAGATTGGCAAGTACGGAGGTTGCGTCTGCTTTGCCTGGCACCCGCGTAAGAATGCCCAGAGCAAACCACGCCGATGCCATCTCGGGATAACCGGGCTTCTGGGTCTCTCTCGAGTTGCTTCCTTGATCGGGCTAACATTGCCGAGGGGGGGGGCTTGATCACGTTGATGTCAAGGTCGACGAGAGGGTGGGCATGTATGTATGTCGTTGGTAATCCGACTCTGGGTCGGCTGACTGCGCAAGGTAGGTAGGTAGGTAGGTAGGTACTGACTGTACTGTGCTGTATTCGTACATAAAACTGCCAAAGGCTGTTCCTGCCCCACATCCCACCACACACGGTGTGCCCAAAGCTCCCAACCCACCCCACCAGTGTGGGGGTCATGACCCAGCCCTGCCTGCCTGCCTGCATCGCTTTCTGGTCATGGCATTGAGGCCTCTGTCGTCTCTTCCATTTCTAGTGCCATCGTCACTCGGCCTCCTGGTCTTTTGGTCCTGACCATCTTTTGCGCGTCAACTCCGACAGCCCTCCCCCTCACCCCTCGTTTTTTGCTCCCCATTTGTTGGGTTTATAGCCGTCACTCATCTTCACCCAGATCTGGTCAGTGGCACATGAAAGGATAGGTAAGCGAGAGCTTAAGGTCGTGTTGAGCCCCCTCAGTCGTCGTCGTCGTCGTCGTCGTTGTCACCGCCGCCGCCGCCGCCGCCGCTGCCGTCTCTGCCGAGACCGGGGTGATGCGCGGTTGGTTCGCCGAGGACAAGGACGATTTCGGAACCTTTCCAGCTTCGAGACTGTCCTCGACTGCACGAGCACTCAAAGGCCCAAGCCCGATGTCGTCGTCGTCCACCACCCCCTCCTCATCCTCCTCTTTCTTGTGTCTCCAGCAAGTTACAAAGAAACAATCCAAGTTGGTTGCTCCACCCCGCGAGCTTACTAGCTGGACTGGCGCTAGCATAGCATAGCATAGCATAGCAGAGCATAGCAGACCAAACCAGACCAGACCAGACCAGACCAGACCAGACCAGACCATGTACTCCCAGGTACCTACCTACCTACCCGATCAAGCACCAGCTCAGTAGGTATCCCACACCCCTCGCTGACGACTCGACTCAGCGTGCTTCATCATGCCCTTGCGGGCCCTCCGCCTTCTTGTTTCTTGACCTTTTGGGCCAATATCCTACCTGTCGGGTGTCATGATTGGCTGAATGGGTTGTCGTCTGTCCGCACGCCTACATTTACCCTTGCTGCACCACGTTCCGAATGAGGGAAAACGGTACCCCCAGATACTTGATGTTAGGGTCACGCTCTCGAATCGACTCCTGCCACGGAAGAGAGGGCAAAAAAGCATCGTTATTTAAGAAGAAGGGCCCCGTCGCCCTTCATCATATCCACTTGCCCCAACCTTTTTGGCTCCGTAGCCTCCATCGTCTTTGATTGCGACATTGCCCGTACGTAGACTTTGCATCTTATCGTAGACGGTTCCGCTCGTTTTCAAATACCTATAAGCGTCCCCCCCTCTCTCTCTCTTCCTCTCCCTCTCTCCCTCTCTCCCTCCCTCTCTGCCGAGCTCGCACATCCGCATCGACGGCACAGGTCAACTCAACTGCACTTCCGCCTGATAGTTCGACGGCACACTGGCACCAGACTCGGTCTCCGGGCAGATATCCAGGCTACGGCGTCCCAAAAAAAGGCCGGCATCAAACAAGCGCTGTGTTCGACCCCGACGTTCAAAATCCGGCTCTTACTATCACTAAGAACAAAAAACAAAAAAAGTCTTGCATAAATCCCAACGCCGACGCAACCCATCTTGCCCACGCGAACCCTCGGTGTAACCCTGCATACCCCCGGTCGCTCTGCAAGCCAATAACAGGCAGCAGCCGCATCTGCATTGGTGTAAATGTCCTTCGTCCCCTGCATGTCCGCCGGGCGCGCTGCGAGGCCCCTTCTGAACCATGGCCTAAGGGGCCAGCTCGCGGGGCCTACCGCCCGTGCCGCTCGGAGTTTCTCGGCGACGGCCACTCGACGGAGCGGCTCTCAGGCCAACGCCGACGGATCGGCCAACAACGCACAACCCGGTTGGAGTGGGAGGTCGGTTTTGGCAATCGCTTTGGCCACAGGCACTGCCGGATGGGGGCTCGCCAGTTCGATCAAGGACAACTCGGCCGGCGCCGGCTTCTTTCCCCTGGGCGGCGGTCTGCTCTCCCCGGATAGCCAGTCTCGTCCAATCAACTACGCCACGATAGCCGAGATGGAGCAGGTTGGTTGTTTCCCTGTATCATGTAGTGCATCACGGCCCGTTGACATTCTGCACAGGCCCTGAAGGAAATTCGACAGGAGCTGGGCGGCGAGGACATCATCTCCACCGACCCGGAAGACTTGCACGCCCACGGATATTCAGAGTGGTCGTCATCCAACCCTGACGGTCTGCCCGTCGCCGTCGCGTACCCGCGCTCGACGGAGCAGGTGTCAACGATTGCCCGAGTGTGTTTCAAGTACAACGTTCCCATCATCCCTTACTCGGGAGGTTCTAGCTTGGAAGGAAACTTTTCGGCCCCTTACGGAGGAATCAGCGTCGACTTCGCCTTCATGGACCAGATCCTCTCCTTCAACAAGGAGGACATGGATATCGTCGTGCAACCCAGCATTGGATGGCAGGATTTGAACGAGAAACTCGCGAATATGGAGAGCGGCCTCTTCTTCCCCATTGACCCAGGTAAGAAAGCATCGACGCCGTGTTCCGGGTACCGCGATCTTGACGACTGACCCATTGGCAAGGCCCGAGTGCCAAGATTGGCGGGATGATCGGTACTAACTGCTCGGGTACCAACGCGGTCAGGTATGGGACCATGAAAGACTGGGTAATCAACCTCACCGTTGTGTTGGCAGACGGCACTGTGGTCAAGACGCGACGACGGCCGAGAAAGTCTTCGGCAGGCTACAACCTCAACAGTTTGTTCGTAGGATCCGAGGGAACGCTGGGACTGGTGACAGAAGGTGCGTTGTTGCCCCTTCCGGATTGCGCGGCCAGCAAGCACTGGTCGATGCAAATTCCCGCCTTAATCCCCTTATCGAGGTGCTGACATTGAACCACAGCAACCCTCAAGCTCACGGTTGTACCCGAAGACTTCTCTGTTGCAGTGGTGACGTTCCCCAGCATCAGAGATGCCGCAGCCGCCGCGGCCGAGGTGATGCGAAACGGCATCCCCGTGGCCGCCATGGAAATCATGGACGAGGTCCAGATGAAGGTCGTCAACATGGGCGGCGCAACGGCCCCTCGCGTCTGGAAGGAGCTCCCGACGCTGTTCTTCAAGTTCTCCGGCACCAAGGCCGGCGTCAAGGAGAACATCGGTCTCGTCCAGAAGATCACCAAGAACCACAAGGGCGGCAACTTCGAGTTCGCCAAGGACGCCCTGGAGCAGAAGCTGCTGTGGTCCGCGCGCAAAGAGTCGCTGTGGTCGATGCTGGCGCTGCGAAAGGACGGCGAAGAAGTTTGTGAGTTGTCTCGCCGCCGTCGGGTTTTTCGTTTCTTCTTCTTCTTCTTTTTTGTGCAAAGGGCATCGCGGGGGCTAACAGTTGCGCGCAGGGAGCACGGATGTCGCGGTTCCCTTCAGCCGTCTGGCCGATCTGATCGAAGTCAGCAAGAAAGAGATGGACGACATGGGCCTCTTCGCGAGCATCCTGGGTCATATCGGGGACGGCAACTTCCACGAGAGCATCATATACAACCGGACGATCCCCGAAGAAAGGGAGAAGGTCGAAAAGTGCGTCCACAACATGGTGAAGCGGGCGATTGAAATGGAGGGAACTTGTACCGGCGAGCATTCGATCGGCTGGGGCAAGAAGGACTCGCTTCTCCTCGAGGTCGGTCCCGACACGCTCGACGTGATGAAGTCGATCAAGCGGGCGTTGGATCCAAAGTGGATAATGAACCCTGGTAAGATCATGGACATTCCCCCTGGTTCAAGGACGAACTTGAGCTCCTAGACGAGGCGGCTCCGTCGTGTTGTCCATGCGTAGCCCACGACAATGTGTGTGCCTCAAGTACTTGGCCGTTAGAAACAAAGATCATGAAGCCTAAGTGATCTTTATGTGGTAAAAGAAAAAGAAGGGGACGGGTACACGATACATACTTGCATACCTTACATGGCCGGTGCATCCAGCGGGGGTGGAAGCATGGGGAAACGGGTAACAAAAGCCTGGGTGCCATCTGTTCTATTTCCAGTATTGATACGCACATCAAATAACCCATCACTCCTGCTCATTCTCAAGATGAAGTGGGTACTCCATCTGGACACTGTGCTGCTCGGATGATGCCTTGCAATGCTCCATCTACTCAGAGGCATCGTTTCGCTGCGGGTCTGTCTACCAGGTGACAGGAGGGCTTCGTACGAAAGAAAACTGATTGACACGCTTTTTTGGGCAATTGACGTTACTTGCCGCGCTCAAAAGGCAGGCATCCAGCTGTGGTGTGGCTTTGCAGATATTTTCGAGGCGGTGAATGATGGCAAGCAAGTTGTCAGATGGTATGCGGTTAGCCGCATTGCATTGGCATAGGTATGAAGCAATCACCTTGGAAAACGGGCAAAGAACGGCCATCCACTTTTTAGTATTACTAGGGACCTGGGTAAAAGAGAGACAGACGGGGGAGAAGAAAACTCAGATTTGATCAAACGTCTGGGAAGAAACTGGCGTCACTTATAAGACTTTGTTTGGTTTGGCTCTTCCCATTTTCTCCCATCACTGGTAATCCTCTATCAGTCCATTTGCGGCAGGTACTTACTTGCTTCACTCACTTCCAGCCTTCCATCGCCTGTTACCCTTCTTCTTTTTCTTCCCCATTCCTTCCTCACTTCAACTTCTTTCACTTTCGTTTGCCTCTCATCCATCTACCCCCATCGATGACTCCAATTCACCCCCTCGCCTAGACAAACCTCCCCTCAACTCCATTTCGTCCACTTCACTTGTACTCTCTGACTTGGAACAGCAAGCATAAATCCTCACACCATGGGCGCCGCTGAGAATGGGTCTTGGAGAACATGGCCTGAGCTTACTGTAAAAATCTCTCGCCTACCCTCTGCTGTAACCCTTGCCGAGCTATACGATTCTTTCGCGCGGCACGGAAACATAGCCTGGCTCCAGATCGACGAGAACCGCAACGGTGAAAGAAATGGACTCGCCAAGGTCCGCTTCGAGCCCCCGCCCAAGCTCGATTTCTGGTCCTCGAAAGCCCACACCGTCAGGTATGGCCAAGGCAAGAGAGCCCAGGTCTCTCTCAGTGTTTTCAAGGCCCCCCATCAGAAGCATGAGGGTCTGATCAGGAGTCCCTCCAATCCTGACGTATGGCTCAAGTCTAGGATTTCCCTGCAGGCAGATCGCATGGACTTCGGCTCTCGACTTCAGGAAGACGAGATGGTGGTGCTCAAGTCTGTCACTTCTGGTGTGAGAATCGACGTTAATCTCTCACATAAGAACCTCTCCATCTATTTCGACACTTGCAATCGGGACCAAAAAACTTCTCAGGCTGTCGGAAACCAGGATGACCAAACCTCTGAAGACGACACCAGTCACCACAAGTGCACTGTTGACTTCGCTCGCCTCACGGGAATACTTCGAGCCACGGAAGAGAACGAAACTATACTGGTTATTCCTCTAGAGCTTCCCCCGATGTTCTGGACCGAAGCGAACAGAAGTAAGCGGGACCAGATGGCCGCGGGAACGTCTTCTTGGGGTAGTCTGGGTATGTGGGAGCGACGAACCGCCATACTAGACGATGAGCAATTGCCTCGAGATTTTCCTGTGACTCTCCAGGCCGACTTTGACGACCCGAACTTCATCAACATCGGCCGTTGGACCACTTTCAGATTCGTCATACGGAACACTGAAAACCTCGTTGATGAGCTGCTGGAGGCAATGCAGGCCTACAACGTTGCGACCACAGACCTGAGTCGGTTTAGATCCGTTGATCCACGCGCCCCCTTGCTGGGTACGCTTTTCCCAACACCAACGCCGACGTCTCACGAGTCATCGACAAACCATTTGTTGCTGTCGCAAGGAGCAGCCTCTGATCAGCTGAACTTCGAAGTCTTCTATCAGCTGGAAGTCTGCATCTCTCGCGGCATTCTTTCCGAGTATTCTATCACTCACGCCTTCGTTGATGAGTTGTCCCGCATGGACAAGGACCGGGCAAAGTGGATGCTCGAATACTTCGCAGACCGGGGAAGGAGGGTATGGAATCCTATGGAAATGTTCGAAGACGAAGACGCCCGTTTCTTCTTTCCCACTGCCAGTATGCCATACTACTGCACGACTATCCGGAAGGTCATGGTTACACCATCGACAATGCATTTTTGCTCGCCAAGCGTCGAGTCTTCAAACAGAGTCCTCCGGAAGTACAGTTCCTACCAGGACCGCTTCCTCAGAGTTCAGTTCACGGATGAACTCTACAGGGGCAAAGTCTACAGTGATGCCGGCAACGAGATATTCAACAGAATCTACCGCACCTTGAAGCAAGGTATCAAGATCGGCAACCGCTTCTACGAGTTCTTGGCATTTGGAAACTCGCAGATTCGAGAATGCTCAGTTTACTTCTTTTGTCCGACCGACTACACTACTTGCGACGACATCCGGCAGTGGATGGGCGAATTCAGTCACATCAGAAACGTTGCAAAGTACGCCGCACGCATCGGTCAATGCTTCTCGACCACAAGAGAGATACGAGGAGTCACTGTTCCGCGAATCGTACAAGCAGAAGATATCGAAAGGGACGGGCATTGCTTCAGCGATGGCGTTGGCAAGATCTCCAAACTATTGGCGGAGATGGTCGTCAACGAGATGGGCCAGGAGTCGGTGGGCATACCGTCGGCTTTCCAATTCCGCATGGGTGGTTGCAAAGGGATGCTAGCAGTCTGGTCCGATGCGAAGGGTCTCGAAGTGCACATCAGACCTTCACAGGAAAAGTTCAAGGCGCAATTCAACGGACTGGAAATCATCAGGTTTGCGCAGTACTCAGTTGCCACGCTGAATCGTCAGACGATCACCATTCTTACCACTCTCGGGGTCAAAAGTGAGCCCATCTTGAAGCTCGCTGAACAGCAGATTCGGAATTATGAGAAAGCAATGAACGATCGATCTGCGGCTGCGGGCCTACTGGGAAAGTACATCGACGAGAACATGACATCGCTGACGATCAAGGACCTCGTCTGCTGGGGGTTCATGGATACGGAGGTGCAAGAGCCGTTCGTTCTCACAATTCTAAACCTCTGGCGAATCTGGTCCATGAAGCTGTTGAAAGAGAAGGCCCGAGTGATTGTTGAGCAGAGCGCTTTCCTTCTTGGGTGTCTTGACGAGACCGGAACTCTGAGAGGTCACTCGAAAGCAACGGAAGGGAAAGAGACACGGAATGTTGAAGATATCCCTCAAATCTTCTTACAGATTCCGAACCCTGATGGGAAGTACTACTGCGTCACCGGAGTGTGCATTGTCGGGCGTAACCCATCACTTCACCCGGGTGATATCCGAGTCGTGGAAGCGGTTGATGTCCCCGCTCTCCATCACCTCAAGAATGTCGTTGTATTCCCCAGCATCGGAGACCGAGACGTGCCCAGCATGCTTTCAGGGGGAGACCTCGACGGCGACGACTTCTTTGTTATCTGGAACCCGGACCTCATACCTCCGCAGTGGCATCAGCCGCCAATGAATCCTGTACCCTCAAAGGCCCCCGTGCTAAAGCGCGGGTACGTCAGGGTGTCAGACCTGAGGACCTTCTTCGTTCGATACATTCAGAACGACTGCCTGGCCTTGGTTGCCATCGCTCATTTGGCACTGGCCGATCAATCCCAGGCGGGGGCGCGAGATGGCAAATGTAAGTCCTTGCCTCGAAACGAGCACGTACGATGCTAACCTAGGTCATCAGGTCTAAAGTTGGCGGAGCTGCACTCCAAGGCCGTCGACTATGTCAAGACTGCGGACCCAGCAGACTTTCCTCCGCACCTTCAACCCAAGAGATGGCCTCACTTTATGAACCGCAAAAACACATACAGATCACTGAGCCCTATCGGCCAGATCTACGACTTGGTTCAAGACCAGGCGCTTGACCCGCTGTATGAAAAGAAATTCGACAAGAGGATCTTGGATCGCTTCACACTCACAGACGATGTACTCCAAAAAGCACGTAAGGTCAAGAAACAGTATGACACCTCCCTGCGCCGCCTCATGAGCCACCGCGACGTGAAAACCGAGTTCGAAGCCTGGACCGGCTTCGTACTGTCAAGACCTCGGGTTGGCAGCGACTACAAGCAGCAAGAGGACATTGGCCGGGAGTCGGCGGCACTGAAGCAGAGGTTCCGCGAGATTTGCTACAATGAGGCCGGCAGCAGGAACTATGACGACTTTGCCCCGTTCGTGGCTGCAATGTACAAAGTCACCGAGGAGCAGGTCAAGGCAGCGCTCGCGGAGGAGTACGAAGACGAGGAACACAAGCGACAATCGATGCCCCTGATCAGCTTCCCGTGGATCTTCCACTGGATCATGGGCCGCATCGCCACCGGACACGTCAAGATCAAAGCGACCATGGACCCGGAGGCCCAGCCGATGACGAAGAAGACCTACCCCATTCGCCGCGTCGAAGGAGACGTGGTGCAGCAGGAAACTCAGCTGGACGGGGGAAGAGTGGTCCACCGGGGCGAGCTGCTGGAGGTGTTCGAGAGCCCCACGAAGGAGGACGATGGCGATGTTTCACAGTCAGCAACCGAGGGCGCCAACGCTACTGGTGGAGAGGAGATTCATGTTGAGGAGGACAGTGCCATGGATGCCGTGGACCGGCTGATGAGCGGCGCCATGGGCTAGGGAGGCGCAACAACGGGAGCTTTTTCTGCTGCGACATGGGGCGTTCGACAGGTCATTCCCGCGGTCCCAGTTCATTAATCATGGAAAGTTGGGAAAAGAGACAGGGCGATAAGGGGAGGAGGGGGGGGGCGCCGCCCGCCCAGGCCTTTGATGCCCGCACACCGCCAGGCAACCTGTATTTACGAGACACGGGAGATAGCAAATTGCACCATAGATCTGCTTCGTGACGCAGCATTGTACCATTTCCCATGCCAGTGTGATCTAAGGAGCGCCGTTTGGCGTCGTCAGAGGCCACCCTCGTGCGCAAGCTGCTAGACTGTCCACGCCTCGCTGCGTTTTCGACTAGAAAGATGCCCCCCCACCAAGGTAGGTTATCCAGGCGGTCAACCTCTTAAGGTCGCTCAATATAATCATCATCACTCCCAATACGGAGTTGCTCAACACAATAAGGGTTCCGCCCCTCCCCTTCCTACCCCGGTGCCCCTGCCGGGGAACCGACGGGGAGGAACCGACGGGGAGGTGGTAGCCGGGGCGAGCCCCCCCCTTCGACCCATGTTTTTTCCCGGGCGGTGAATGGGGAGGGTTTATCGTGTACCTCTGCGAAACTCCTACAAGAGGGACCGCCGAGCAGAACGGAGACGGGAACAGAACACGCTCGCCACGGCCAGTATTGGCAGCGTCAGCAGGGAAGACGAAAAAAAATAATTGGGGAGGGGGGGATAATGCACGCCGGGGTCAAGCCCAATACCGCCCGGCATGCACATCAATCAAAAAGGAACACACCACGACCGATGCGGCGGCAGGATTGGAAGGCCGGAAGGAGGAAGATTGGGAGGGGGGGGGCACACAACGCCTTTCTGTCACGGGGTTGCCCGTGTCAACGCATCATCACTCGAGAGACTATCTACCTATTACTTTTGCACGCGGGATGGGGTGACGTTTTGTTAAGCCCCCTGTTTGTTTTGATGATTTGCATTGCGAACGGGGGGGAGTCGGACCTGAAACTCATCTCCCTCTTCTAGAACCCGTCTTCCAAATCCTTCCGCCTCTTCTCGGTTCCTGTCGAACATGGTCGATCAAACGGACAACCAGGGAAAAATAACAGGCTGATGTCGTGCTCGAATGGGCACCCATTTCAGAAGGGGGGGGCGTGTGGTTGCTGTACCCGAGCAGTGGGTACGAAATCGGTAATAATCGTGTTGTAATCGCTCTCCACGTCCGAGCGGGCAGAAGACGGGACAGGCAACGGGGAAGACCACCCGTGTTGCGTGATGCCTGGAGTAGATCGCTGAAGCCCTTCACTTCCTGACGCAGAGATCCGTCCTTAGCACCCACTTCTCGCCGGCGGTGACCTCGCGACCCTCGTGCTGTTGATAAGTGTCAGTATGCAGGGCCTGCAATGCGGCCAGGAAGGTAAAAATAACAGGACCAGGTGGGAGGGATGTAGGGGGGGGGTAATGTTGTTCGGCATGCGGAGAAGGGGGTTGGACAAGTCAGTGGCTGGAGCGGGATGTGTGATTGGGGGAGTTGGGGAGAGGAGATGAGGCCGCAGCTGTGATAGCCGCGATTGATCCATGTTTCACGCCACCAAAAGCAAAGGAAAGGTACAGGATAGGTAATGCTACAGTAGAGAGACTATGGTGGCAACGGTCAAGGTCGCATAGAAACATGTTCAGGTGCGTCTTGTCCTGGGGCTTTCCGGGGAACAGGGGAGGATGCACAGGCTTCTTAGAAGTATGTATGTTGATATAGGGTTTTTTCTTTCTCGAGACGAAACTTACCAGCATGCAGTCGTCGCCGTGCTTGTGAAGAAGAAGCATTCCCGTCTCAAGGGCGACCGGGATCTCTTCCTTGGCGGAACGGCGGTCGTTGGGGAAAAAGACGGTCTCGCCGCCTACGCAGCCCTCTGTGGAGGAGGTAAGATACAGTAGCAGCGTCCAGGTTGTCTTACACGTGACAGGCCCAGCCGAGGGGTCGGGTGTAAGCGAGACGTTGTTGGAGTCGTCGTCTGCGTGGGGGCCCATGAATTAGCTGGGACGATCTTGCAAAGGAAGCAGCGTGAGCCGAGGGACCAGAGAATAATCGAGTGCTGTAGGTCGAAGGGAGCCCCAGAACGCTTGTTGCTGAATTTCTTGTTTGAAGAGGGCGACAAGAGATGCCGAGTGGCTTCACTGGATGGGATTCGCAGCTCCCGGACAAGTCTCCCGCGTGACCCGAAAGGACAACCCGACGCCTTTGGGTGGATCGACATGAGCCGATTCGCAGGGCTCGGATCTGTACAACAAATCGATTGGTTCTTTCGATGCTGGGATAAGAGCCTGCAGTGGCAGGATGAGTGTGGACGAAGAGGACTGAGCGGAGGGGATGAGATGTCATATATCAAATATGACTATCGCATATGGTCAATCAATGACCCAGGCACTTGCTGCGGGGCCCACCATCGTCTTCAAGGAATAATGAGTAAAGATCTCAGATTCTCGCAGGATTTCTCCACGGGGCGTTGTAAGTCATGATCGCCCTCAGAGACCTTTGTCCCGGTGCTGAGGAGATTGAGACATGCATGCCTTGGATGCCGCTCCGAGTTCGGCGCCCATAGGGACGGATCGATGAAGGCAACCGTGACGAAAGAGGAGGAAACATATGGACCGAGCGAGCCCCTCTTTGCGCAAGCTGGTGTGCACCGCCGTTCAGGGCCGAATGCTTGAACGAAACCGAATGTCTTGTAAAGATCTTCAGGCACACTGGCACTGCTAGCCCCGGAAGAGTCGGTACACGACGAAGTGGTACGTTGTGATATCACCAATAACGACGCAATGAAATGCCGGCGAGATCTGTTTCTCCCCAGCCGCTCGAGTTCGGCCATCCGAGGGAGAGAAACAGATGTTCGTGGCTTTCTGCTGGTGGCACACTGGCCGAGGTCGGCCACTGCTCTTGAACGTAGGCAGGCAATAATGGAGGCCTTGTCCCGTAGCTTGCAGACTATCCATCGCCCTGGGCGCATGTGGCGTATGACAGGTCAAGGAAAAGGTCTATGAGACTTACAATGTGCATCAAAGTACTGACCCTTGGAGTAGCGATATATACGGATATTGGGGTTTAATCCAACGACTTGGCCGCCCCTAATAAAATTGAACCCTTGTCAGCAAGTCTCACAGCGACTCTATGACGAGAATGCTCTGACGCAAATGCAGTTTTCCATGCTTGTTGTAACTGTTTGGGAAGCTCTTTTTTTGTTTCTTGCGCGCTGACGCGGGAGGACCTGGCCGGAAGCGCGTGGGATATATTGTTTAGGGCAAGGGACCCGAGCCAAAGGAGGCGGGCACGGCACGGCACGGGAGAGAAGGCAGCGCGCGTACTCACCATAAACCCTGGACGTCTTCTTGACCCAGTGATTCGCGCAGCCCAGTCTCGTCCCAAAGACGCTGGGCAAACGCAGCATCCTGCACTTGAAAACGGTCGTTTACCCTCACCGCTTCTCCCCTCTTGGGCCGGCCGGGGGTGGTGACGAGTGGTAGGCCCCTGAGGAAGGTGACATAGGAAGCGCAAAGGGACTTGGGCCAGAAGTTGCGGATCAGGACAACCTTATCAGGACAAGGGCCGAGCTTGTCGGGAAGCAGGTCGATAACTGGCAGTGGTGGCTTGAACTGGGGCCAAGAGGGCGGTGCAGCGGGGGTCGAAGGCGTAGTTGATTTTGTGCTATCACTGGTCCCAGCCCCAGGTTTCGTCTTCGCGGCGTTACTGCTTTTGGGCTTACCCATGGCTCTGGGATTTTGGGCCGCGGTACAGGATGCAACGTGGTTCAGGATGATATGCAGCGATCCAAGTAGCAAGCGGTGGCTTGTGGTTCCTGGCGGGTTGTCTAGGACACAGCTGAGGCTCTCCCGCTAGCGTGTTGCAAAGCGGCGTGGCACACGGCAGAGGTATGAGCCGACGGACTGGTCCCCGCGAAGAAAAGGGCCAGGAGGGGTTGATCCTGCGGTGAACAGCTTGGCTAACCGACTTGCGGCTGAAATGGGGCCAGGTCAATTATGCGGATGGTCCGTTGGCTGGCATGTATTTGGAGTCGATAGACGCCGTCAGGGTCTTGGAGAGGCGCACGTGAGAAGGCGGGTGTGAGAAAGCTGGAATGCGAATGCGGGTGCTCGGATTCGGATGGTCAGGGTTTGATCATGCCGCCCAGGCTCGGAGCCGACCTCGAGATTGGTGCGTAGGTACAGTATGGGTAAATTGCGAGTTGGTGGCTGGGGGAGAAGGATTGGGATGAAGTTGCGCCTTGTGTTTGTCGATGGATGGAAGTGGGGTTGGATGACATAGGCATGGCGTGTGCTCGCATACCTGCCTACGAATAGGTAGGTACGGATACCAGGGAGGTATGTACTAGGGTACCTACCTACTTAGGTAGGTAGAGGTAGGTGACTACCTACAGATACCAGTTGCTATTCATACATATCTTAGTGCTTGCCTACCTACGATGTACATACCTAGGTGGATATCTCTAGGTACTTGCTCCCACTGTATATCCATACAGTGCATACAGTACTGGGTGTCGCGCCGTTCTACCCGCCCGCAGCCGCTGGTTTGACATGTCCGTTAACCCCATACAAGAACGGGTCTACGTATCCGGGGGGCCGGGGCTCCCACCGCCGGTGCGAGGGGAGGGGTCGGGTCTGTGACGCTAAGGACTAACTATGGTCGGTAACTGGTCTGGCTCGATCTCGGAACCGCGGGTTGCACTGACGTCTCGTCTCACTGGTATTCGTACCTACCTACCTACCTACCTAGTAAGGTACCTACCTATGTATCTGGTCCCTCTTTTCGTCACATCTCAGCAGCCAGCCTTAGTAGCTTCTCTTCCTTCCTTGGTCCTCTTTTGTTTTTTTTACCACAGAAAAATGACAGTTGACCAAGGTTCTGTTTCCCCTCCTGGTCGACGAGATAGTCTAGTTTGCATACAAGTACATACAATGTGTACTGACTTGTTTGACGTCAGGGGTGCTTGCTTGTGATCCAGTGCGGTCTCATACATGGCGTGTGTCTAACAAATTCGACTCGGTTGTGCACCTATCCATCCCTTTCCTCCCTCCCGTCTGGACTCCAGTCTGTGCACGGAGTGCCCTCTAGTTGGGTGGTGTGGTGTGGTGTCGTGTCATGTCGCCTCGGAAACTGCTTGTTAAATCTGCACGCCGGAGTCGTGATTGCATGCTCGATGAGTGGTAATCAAGGCACTCTAGAGTCTACCTAGGTAGCTGGAATCTTGGCAGAACCAACCATATCAGCAAACTTCCGGCACCGCGGTTGCTCCCGCGCTTCTGTGGACCAAATCAAATGCTGCTAAAAAAAAATGGGGGGGGGGCAACACAAGCACAAACGTTTTCCGTACAAGGTTTCATGAATGGGTTGGCCACCGGGGCATTCAAACACCAGTTGTTGGCCGGCGCTATTTGCTAATCCAGGACGCAGGCCGGATTGCGTTGGCCCACCGGCACTGATCTTGCACGTTGCAATCTGATCCGTGACCCAGCAATGTAGTGAAGCAATCGTGGAAATATCCGAGCTCGCGCCTCGGTAATCACAGAAATGCCCACATGCGCTGCACGTTGAGACGACTCGCAGGCACTTACTTGTTTAAATCCCTCAGCCACTAGGAATTCCCACCCACAAAAACAAAACAAAAAACAAAAAAACACACACAACCTCGGAGTGAAGTGGAGAGGCGTCATGCTAGCTGCGGTGTTGCATTGTCATTGGGTCTGTGACTCGTGACCATTGCCTTTTCTGGCTGATGTGCTAGATCTTGGGAAAATGTGATATATGACACGACTCCGGAGTCGTAACTCTGGCAGGTTCCACCAGCTGTCCGCCTGCCGAGATCTCTCTCTATCATCGGATCCCACCCATCAACCGCTTTGACACCGCAGGGCAGGACTCACTCTCTCATCCTTGTCTGGGAAACGTACAAGATTTCCTGCTGCAAGTTGCCCCTCCCGTGATGGAAGATTATCTGAATCTACCCCTGACAATGAAGAAGTGAAGACAATGGCCTTCAGACGAGATTGGGTTTGTGATGTGAGACAGATTGGGCAAATTGGAACTCGTCAATAGCTAGCTGTGCGCCAACGCATGTCTCTCCATCTAACCCGACTGCGGCTTGCTTGTCTTGGAGACGACCGGCTTTTCGACCCAAATCCCTGATTGTCGGGACAGCGCTCTCTTCAACACAGGGCATCCATTCATTCTGTGAAGAGACAAGCTGACGCCCGAAGACTCCCCTCCCCCACTGACGATTCTTTTTGCGGATCTCAATCCCCGACTCATACCAACATCACTTCTTGCGTAGACGATTGCGACAGACTTTGCCCACCTCCCTAAACCGTACATGACTCCGAGCGACCATGTGACGCCACACGGTGCTGGCCCGGTGTTTTGGTCATCTGCTGGAGCCTGAGTCGATTCGTCCACTGTTTGTCCCAACGCCGTCCTGCCTGCCTAGTGCTACTTGACAGCACCGGGAAAAGCCACTTCATTATCTCGTCATCATCACCCTCGCGGGAGGGTGGTGCGGCAATTTCGAGTATACCTTAGCCTACTATCGTCTCACTGTCCTGTCTGACAAGGACTGCGAAATTAGGGCCTCTGTTATACCCAAGTGAATGGACAGTCGCAGGCCTGTTGCAGTGACGCCGCGTCAGACAGCGACACCATGTGCCATGCACAGAGGGCGCCCAGAAGGTTGCCGACGAAAATCGTTAATGTTTGATCGTTTGCCTGCCTGCCTGAATCTGGCACACCTCACCCCCAGCATAACGCGCGCATGGTGGGGGGGAGGGACCCCATGGCATGGTGAGATGGAGAACCGATGGTGCATCAAAGCATTGTCAAATGCCATCGACGATCTAGCAATCAGGATCTCGGACAATTGATCGCTGCCGAGACAAGCATCCATCGTCTTCTGTCCTGTTTGCAGACACAACGCACAGGTCATGAGCTGTGGAAGTAGCAGGCCAGAGAGGCGTCGATGGCGTGGCAGTTTATGTAAGTGAAAACCGACGTCTGATCTGTCATTTTGATGGTCTCGCACATGTTTTTTTACTGCTGTGATACTGAGTAACCTGGTGTATGAGACGACAGCACCAGTTCATTCGCTAGATGTCTTCATGAAAGGCAGGTTGGCAGGCCCCGGGGAAGGCATCCGATCATCTGACTGGTATGCCATCCGAAGGTGAGGAGGCTCATCGTATTTGCGTTGTGGTAGGTTTTGATTGGACATGGCAACCAGGGGCAGAGCGGCGTGCGTGTGCTATTGCTCGACCAGGGCTTCAGTGAAGTGGCTGCATCTGGCGCCAAGGCAAGGAGGGGAGCAGGACATTTGAGTTGGCCGCCATCATGCTTCCCATGTCATGCGCAGGTCATGACAACGGTTGGCTGTCGCGGATGCAGTCAAGATTCCCGTCCTCCCGTTGTGGTGTGATCGGCTTGCTGTCGTCGTGCTGCATTTCCAGGGCGGCTAATCAAAGCGCATCTTCTGCTGCAAGTCATGTAGTGTCAACAGTGGGCCGGCATGCATTTCGTCCGTAGACACCTATGTTTAGCATTTATTTCACCAGGATAGTGCGAAATTACTAGCTTCAAATCATTTTTCGATCGGGTTTTGACGGAAAAGAAGTACCTATCGAGCCTGGAACGACTACACTGGGATGAATGTGCGTCACCAACGCTGAAGTGTTTTGGTGATGATAGGTATGAAGACAATGGTGAAGTCAGTAAGAAGAATAGGCCTCCTCCCTCCCCGC
Source organism: Colletotrichum zoysiae (assembly GCA_030867305.1). Lineage (NCBI taxonomy): Eukaryota > Fungi > Ascomycota > Sordariomycetes > Glomerellales > Glomerellaceae > Colletotrichum > Colletotrichum zoysiae. The sequence continues at coordinate 115,815 of MU842842.1, forward strand.
TTCGGAGTTGGTCGGATAAATCAGACAAACCCGGTGATGCATCCGTTCGGTGGGGCATTATTAGATAATCCGGAATATGCACGATACCAAGCGGCCACCTCGCTTTGTTGAATAGGTATTCGTAGGTAAGATAGCCTGACCCACTCTTCGTAAGGGTCCGAAAATTTTAGTGGCGGGAACTTCCTTTCCCCCAGAGGAGCTCCTGTCCCCCGTCCCGCCATAGCTCCGCTTTACTCTTCCGCGAACCTCAGCTGCCCGAGGGACCGCGACTCCATCGACTCCTGTCTTGATCAATTGACCGGCCGGCCCTTGCCGCGCAAACCTGGTAAGCCTTCCTGTAAAAGCCACTGTGGATGCCCTGTCTGACACCACTTTGGTGCAATCTAGGGGACAAGATTCGATGCTCGCCCAACACTCTCCAACAATCATGGCCTCCAGCAATGAGTCCTCGGACTCTCGACCCGCGAGGTCACCACTTCAACCGACATCTTCTCTTTTCCAGACTAGAGCGACGAAGCAACTGGGCCTCTTCTTCGCCGGCGCCGGCTTCTTCCTCTTCTCGGCCATGGTCACGCGGCGTAGCGTGGTACGCAAACAGCTCGCTGCCTTTCCCAAATTCTACCAACCCAGCCATTACGCGGCAGGCAAGCAAGCGAACCCCGAAGGAGGCATGATTGCATTTGAGGCGTTGAATCTGGCCACACTCAACGTCGTCAGTTTTGCCATGATGATGACGGGAGGCGCCGCTTGGGCACTCGATGTTTCTTCGGTTGACGACCTGAGGAAAATGGCCCGAAGAAGCCTTCACGGCGCAGCTGCTCAGACGGACGAGGCCGCTGAGCGAGAATTCGAAGAATGGGCTGCCAAAGTCCTGACAAAGTTCGGCAAGATGCCTAATGAGGGCGCAGTAGTGAATAAGGACACAAATGAGGCCGACTCCAAGACAGGCAAGGAGGGACGGTGAGGTGGCAATAGGCCGCTGGGCCAACATCCCTTCTTTTTTCCTCGTCGCGAGTATAGACCATCTCTGGGCACGCCTCAATACGGATTCTGCCACATTGTCTACGATGCGAAGATATGTACACAATTCTAGAAAGCACAGACCGCTTTTGATACACCTCTCACTATGAATCCGCTCGACAAAGAGCATGAACAGGCGCGGATTTCGTCATGCCCTGTCGTCCAGCAAGATCATTGGCCATCGTGAGGGAGCGAGACCGGAGTGGCCAGTATGGAGATGATGAAGCCACAATATGGCTATGCCAGCATCGGTTTCAGCCCAAGACGGCGGCTTGATCATCTACACGAGTCCTGCCGTCCTGCTGCGGCACAGCATTGAGTTCTGCATCGCGACATTCCTAGCGCCATACGCCGATCTGCTACCGGTATGTTGTTTTGCAGCTGCCTCGAACCCCCCTCACTATGCCAGCCGCGCGCATCCCCGATAACTTCATAAAAAGCAAGGACGAGCAGGAGATTTAGACGCATGTCCCCTCGTGATTTTGGCGGGGCCGCCGATTAGAAGCTAGTGGTCGAGGAGGGTTGGCAGGCGTTCGGCTTCTCCATGCCCGCGCCGTCAGGACTGCGGCTCGGCATGATCCACAGCCAATAGCATGTCTCGCCCTATCAGTTCTCAGAATTGTCCTCTATGTTTTTGACTTTTCTTTTGAAACGAGTCTCTGTCTGCAACTGAACAAGTGCTTTGTGAGCTGTCACGAAGACTTTCTCACTACCCGGGACCGTGTCGATGGCGTCAAATAGGCCGAAGCGGTTGACGCAGATGACGCCTATTCCCCTCCCAAGACGTTTGACCTGAAGCTCTTTCTTATGTCGACCATCATCGATGACCTGGGAGGCAAACGACCTGAAAAGATACATGATACGAGCAGGCTGAAAAGCCACGATCCAGTGCAATGGGGCCCTGTACGCAACATCCAGGCACAGGCAGACTATCCGTACATTCGCAGCGAACGACTTCACTTTGGGGGTGGAGAAAGGGTCCGAGACAACCCGTGGCATTGCAACACCCCGGTCCTCCCGACTCGCCCCGTCACCATCCCTGGTCTCTCATCGACAAGGATTTGTATCTTACGGCCCTAGCAGATCGCCTTTTAGTACTTCTGGACTGTTTTTGCTACCCACGCCCATACCCCTGTCCCCTACGGACGCAAGGACTGGGAGGGTGTATACAAGGATTGACATGCGAAAGCATATCGGAAATGCAGAAAGGCTTCCGCTGCAGCTATACTCAATGATCCATGCTCTGGATATCGGACCCGAATCGATGCCAAGTCGTACCTGGTTCTATCAAGTCCACCAGGCGGTAGGGCGCTCACGGCTCTCTCTTGTCTCGGTTTATCTTATAAACTTCATCACTTCCTCGACAGTCCCTCTCGTCACCACCCTCACTCCTTTCTTCAACCATAGCATACTGCTTCAGCACCTGCCGTTATCTTTAATCGAAGGCCTCTTATATCCGACTCAAGTACAGGTCCACCTTGAGGCAGCCTCCGACGCCGATCTTTTCAAGCAATGTGCCAGGTCGAAAGTCAACTTGACTCTAGGCGGTGCTAGTCCTTGTGGTTCGAGGCTCATTCAATCTTTATACTTGGTTATATCAAACCCAAGTACATAATCTGTCAACAGTGACAATTGGAAACACAATGTCCATGGACTCCGCAAGACATGCGCTCATGGCCGGCGAGCCTACGAACACCAACATACAGCCGGCTCACGGCACGCTCCTCAACGATGGACAGTCTTTCGACGGCCGCGAGTACCAGCGTGGAGACCCGGTTGCGATCGTCGATGACGGTGCAAGAGAGAGTCTCCCAGATGCAATCCAGATCCTCAACCTTCGAAACAACGAGTACATGGTCGTGCTACTGAAAGCAGTGTGCTGGGTTCCCACCCACAGCGAGCAACGGTCCGGCACCACCTTTCTGCTCACCCTGTACGGACCCAACCTGGACTTCCGTCACTCCAGCTCCGAACCTCCTCAGATGGGGTACCGCGGCATCGCAACTCTTTTCGGATCTTGCGTCTACGTTGGTCGTGAGGTCGTGCTGGAAGGCAACTCTTCGAGAGTCAGCCTGGACCCCGCAAACCGAGTTTCATTATTTACGGCGCAGTGGGATGCTCTGTCGGTTCAGCCAGAGCTGCAACACCCAGTTTTAACTCCCTCTGCCTCATCCTGTGCTTCATCGAGAAGCCCTTCAGAGTCCGGAGGCGATTCTCCACCTCCCCTATTCTACCGTCTCCAAGGACGGAGAGACTCTGCCATTGAAATCCGAGACCCTGAATCTCCGATCTACAAGTCTTCTACTGGACGAAAGGTAAGTTTATGGTAAAAGAACAGCCCGTGAGAGGGTGGTCCAAGCTGACGGTTCGTGAACAGTCGATCTCGCCCAAACCCTTCTTCATCCGCACTGCATCCTTTGCAACAAAGCATAGCAACCGCATTGCAACGCAACCCTCCTCGCCCGAACGTGCACCATACGAATCCAACACGTCTGCTTGGTCGGATCTTGGATCCGACGATGATTTCGGCTTCAATGTTGATGCGGCATTCGGTTTCAACCCCCCATTTCCCGACAACCTTGATCTGTGCATCAACGAGCCTCCGTTTGGCGGCATACTGGCGGATAATGACTTGCAGGTCAATTTTGTTTTTATGCCACAAAACGAAAGCGACAATTTTGCGTCTGGGCATCCCGAACAAGAACGGGCAGATGGGAGCGTTCAAGAACCACTATGGCCCACGCACAACATCCCGGGAGGTTCAGAGAACGCTTGGGACTCTCTGCATATGCAACCGCAGCATGCGCCGGAGATGAGGCAGCAACAGCTCCCCATACCTCAGCAGCAGCTCCCCATGCCTCAGCGCCAGCAACAAGTACCCGCGAGGCAGGCAACTCAAACGGACTATTACGATCCGTACCGACTTGCGGATGGTCAAGCCAGCTCTCACATGCACTCAGGGCCTCCGACACACCACCCTCACCAGGCAGGAGCGTCGCATATGTCGAACGACACCCGCGCGGGATATGCACCATCTCAACAACCTCCGGCGGCTGCCTCTCAACCCATTCAAGGGTTCCATATGCAGCCGCGGCATCAGGAGCAATCTAGCCGGTTACCAGCTCCGAGTGCCCTCACCAGCTCCTTCGCTCCTCAGGAGGTACATATTATCCAGAGCAACCGCCATGACCCTCGCCAGTCTCACCCCCTGGCCTCCAACTCCTACAATACCGTGCAGGAGGGAACACTGCCTTCATCTTCCCAAACCCAGCAGCCGCGGCGCAGCCCTCTGCCTGAGGAATCACGGACGTCAAGCGCGCGAGGCACGCCGGTCATGGCTCGCCGAGCACCGGCACAGTCAGTTCACTCGTTTTCGCCGGCCGGTTTGATCGATTCCTTCCGCCAAAGCGCTCAAGCGCACACCAGTGCATTGGAAAACCACTATGAGCAGCTACAGCAAAACTCAACCGGTAATGACCAGCTTCGCCGGGCGAGCGATACGCTTCAAGCTGCCCGCCGAACCACGGATGACTCTCTGCAGCTCCTCAACCTACTGCAACCGATCAGCGGCATTCCTTTGAAAGGCACCGAGAAGAGACTCCAGTCTCTGGCTGACCAAATCGTTGACGCGATGAAGGAACTGCTCCCAAGCGCTTCAGACGCTTCCGAGCAATACACTCAGAAGCTCGGCCAGAAGGTGCAAAATCTCAAGGACTTCATCGAGTACGTTGAGGGCGTTCACCCCGAAGTGGTCAAGCGTCAGCAGGACCCTGCTGCTACTGCTGCCAGTGAGAAGACCAACAACGCGGTCGCCAATGCTGTCCGAGTTCCCTCGGCCCCTGCCTCGGTCTCTTCGCAAGCAGCAGATGAGTCTGACTCTTGCCGCTGGGTTGATGGCCAAGCTACCCCGCCGCCAGACCGGTCGTCCGCAATGGCACAGAACCGAGACCGCTCGCGCATGTTCCGTGACATGACCACTGCTCATGGCCGTCGTCCGGAGCCCCGCATCAGCACTGGTTCGGAATTTTACCCCCCAACAAGCTACAGCCAGCCCGCATCTCGAATCCACTCTCCGATGGCTAGCCACGCCGCGCCCGCCGAACCCCAGCACCCCGGCGGACACGGTTTCTACCAACAGTCCCTTCCGACCCCTCTCCAGCAGACGATGCAGGTGCCGGACTTTGGCACGTCGATGCAGTCTCGCCCGATGCAGGCATACCCGCCCCCGAGCTCGGTGGAGATGATGCGTCCGATGCAGTCTGTCCCGAACATGCCCCCTCAGCATCATTACACCACTCAGCAAGATGCCTCGTTCTATCTGCGTCCGAACCAGCCTCACGGCCTCTACCCATCGAGCGGGGCAGAGATGTCCCAGGCGGCTTACGCCCCTCGGTCTCCGTTGTCTTTCCAGCCGGGACAGGCCCCAGCTCACCCCGGGTACTATCAAGACGTGAGGTCTACGCTCCCGGACCGCAGAACGATTCGTCAGGAGCGTCCTGGCCCTTACTCTCTCAACTACAGAGACCAAAGACGGCGTAGAGGAAGCCAGTAAATGGCCGGTACCCGGTGCATATGTGCACACATTATAATTATCTTCTCGCGTCGATTGCGCAGAAATCATTCGACACCTTTTTCGTTTTTTTTTGGCTTGGAGCTAGCGAGTATCTGGTATCGCACTACATCATTCTTGGCGAGGCGTTTTCTCGGCGGCAAAACTCGGCGTTTCTTCTGCTCTTTGTATCCTTCCCCTCACTTCTCGAAGAGGGGAGTGGAGGGGTTGCCCCCCCAGGTCTCTTAGCCGCTGGACTTTGCGTTGGGAGTTTGAGCTCCTACACTTTCCATCCACCCTAATCTCTATCGTTCAAACAGAATGGGACGGGGCCATTTGTTTTTGTATCCTGTTCTTGGTTTGGAGCATAGAGATCTACAACGGCTTCGGAGATGATGAGAAATAAGATGGTACATTGATGATGGTGTAAGCAGATGCCTGTGGAAGGGGGCCATGTATGATGAGAACAGTGGTTTGGTGGATATTTGTATTTGGGGCGTCGTTGGGATGGTTACAAAAAGTTAGATGTTTACAATTAGTATGAACACAGATTGATCCGTAACTTGTCTCATTTGCAATAACTGAAGAAACCGATCCTGAAGAATGACACGGCATGAGAATAGTTGCCCATTTCATTCTCCTCGGATGGGTCAGGGAAAGGCATCTATAACCCTCAGTAGGCGGCGCCTTCCGCTGGACTCACCGGCCAGCCGCAATCGCGTCGCCGGGGGTCGGAGTAGTCACGCACGGGCCCCGGGCTGCCCCTCCCCCGCTCGCGGGGCACGCCGGGATTTGCCCGGCACTTCCTTCCCCCTTTCTCCCCCACACGTCGACTGAGGCAGAACCAGCGACCCGAATCGGCATATGCTCCGCTTCCGATCCCTGACCACGACCGACGTCTGAGGTCTCTCCCCCCCTCCCGCCTGCCTGCCGCCGTGGGGCAGACTCCCACCGCTACCCGTGTTTTTTGGCTTGGCCCATGAAGGGGAAAAGGGGCTCCGCGTTTGGTTTTCTTGTCATTCATGCCTCGGCGGACGGTTCCGCCCCTTCGCCTTCGGTTAGCCTTCGACCGGCGGCGCGTTCATGTAACATACCCATCGGACCCCCCTTCAGCGATGGGTGGGGTCCTCCTTCGCCCCCTTACGTGTCCGTCGGTGAGTTTGAACCAAACGTGCTTTTGTGGTGAAGACTCGGCAGCATCGAGTTTCCACCTGCCTCGCATTTTGGCTCGAGTGGAGGAGGGTCTCGAATGGGAAGCGTGCTCCGTTTCCCCCTCCGGCATGATGATGAGACGCAAGGTCGTGGCCCCCCCGAGCCCGGCGACGACTTCCCATGTCGGAACGGTGCCGAGCTTGGGAAACGCATATATAAGAAGGAGGAGAAGCCGTACATTCGAGTGAGATCGGCCTACGTAGCATATATCTAACTAACCCATCTCACGCACCCTTCCCAACCGCTATCTTTCGCACTCGTCGCCGGCGCGGATCCTCACGAGCAAAAAAAAAAAAAAAAGGGGAAACCAAAGCGTAAAACATGGCCATCACCAGAATCGGACTCATCGCTCTCGCCGACGAGGTCAAGCAGGACGAGGCCGTCGCGAGGTTCAGCAACTTTGCCATCGACTGCAAGAAGGTAGGCCGGACGAGAGCCCCCCCCCCTTCCGGGACCTTTTGCTGTCAAGACAGCAATGTACGGAGGCTGATGATCTCGTGACCCATAGGAAGACGGACAGACTTACATCGTCGCTTCCAAGGCGAGCAAGTGCAAGGTCCTGACGGACGTTCCGGGCTCGCAGCCGTGGACTGTGGTTTACGAGATTACATTTGCGAACGAGGCGTCAGTGTTACACCCCCCCTCCCTCCCAACAGAGAAGCCTGTGTGATTTGTAGTAGTTGTGTATCTGTATATCGATAGCTGACAGCTTTGTGATGTAGGGATATGGAGTACTACCAGACCAAAGATCCCATCTACCAGGAGCTGATGAAGCAGGCCGCCGAGGGCAAGGCCACTGGCTTCATCGCGGTTTCAGCGACAGGATTTTAGGGGGCTGCTGGGTTAGGCAAATTTCGACTTTGTAGCATTTTTGATGAATTAGAGCGACGTCTTCCGTAACCTTCCCGTCCCGATGATTGCTGCCGCGGCCTTTGGGCCAAACATGCCAAGACGTGTGGCCCAGGCGTTCAGAGGGGGAAAAAAGGCTTTTCGCTGTCAGGTCAGGATTTGCACAGGCTTTACAGATGGGCCGCACTCTGATGATACTTGACGGACTCGGGGATATCCAACAGGTAATCGGACAACAGGGCCGAAACACCCTATCTTTCGGCGCAAAAGAAAAAGAAGAAAAAAAGCAGCGCCGACACGGAAGCCTACAGCTAAACACAGACTCAATCAAATATGGTTTGTGGCACCGGGAAAGCTTAAGCTCCTCCGGGTGCGTTGTATTCGTGCGGCTTCATGATGTCCGCACGTCTCGTAAGCTATTGCAACTCCCCACCATTGTCAACTTATTTTACGTATACAGCGGAGACGGGACTGCGGCCGAAGACCCTAAAAGACTACTTCGTATTCCATACTGCGTACCCAAGCCTTAATGCACCACGTGGCAGCGCAACGGCTTATGTGCCCGTCACGGTTGGCTCCATGCCGTCCCTCGCCTCGAGCGGGGCATCATGGGTTACGGGACGATCGATATCGAAGCCGCGCCCTGGAGCTCATCAGTCTTGGAGCTGTGTTGTTGACTAAGACTGGACCCGAGGCTGACAACGGCGCTCTCGTTCTGAAACCGCGTCCATTCCCGACCGTTGGAAGGATACGGTCGGAGGGAAAGGATGTTATGCTCCGGTAGCAGTCTCGGTACCGACTTATGAAAGATAGGACAAGCCCGTGGGCCGTGGCAGTATCGGCGCGTAAAGTTCTGCACATCTGCATTGTATACCAGCAAGGCCTGGGTTTCGAAACCCGTGTAGTACAAATTTCGCTGCCCATGGTGTACAGGGATGGATCTTGAACCAACATCGGATACCACGCGCCGCGAACACATTCGCCGAGTTGCCCTGGGGACTTGCCAATCTTGCTTCACGATAGACAATGACACCATTGGAGATGGAGGCTGGCCCGCAAGGTATCGCCCCGAGTGCTTCCGTTTGACCCAGGTATGACTAGCATAGAGTCACTGCTACGGTAACAGTTTCTATAGTCACTCACAAAGAGGGACCTGGAAGGTTAGCCGATGCCGTGAGCCGGAGCTCGTGAAGATTGAACGAAACAGCGGCAGTTGCGCCCGTGTTGTTAGTCTTCCTTTTCTCTCCGCCCGTCTGCCCCCCTTGGTAAGTCCTCCCCGATCCCGAACTCGCTGTCCAGCAGCCCGTGTAGAGTCCAGAGTCATATAGCTCAAACACTGGGAGATAAACTTTCGAGACTGATGGTGGACATCCGCTGATAAGGCGGTCTGGCATGCATACACCTAGGTACAATCCGTTCTTACGCCCAGATTCTTGGCGTCAGCTTGAACACAGCGGCATGGTCCTTGGAAAACATAAGGACCTGGCATGGTCCTCTTCGAATCACAACGGTTAGTTAGTCGAAAAGGAGAGCAACTGGATGCCTAGCCACGCTTTGTAGCCGCCCGCTTCTCCTTCCGTTTCCGCTTGCTCGGTTTTGCGTAGTAAAAAGGCAACGGAACGACTCCTCGTACGGCGTATTACACCTAGCTAGCAATTAGAGAGATGCAAGGTTGTCAAAACGTTCCTCGGCTCCCGCGATCAACGGTGCAAAACTAGGGAAATTTACCACCCTTCCCGTGTGATCTTTTGGAAAAGACTCGCCCGAAAACATACTTTTCCTATTATACAGCCGGCGAAGGTTGATTAGCGCATAAGGGCGTGCGGTTGTGTTCCCAGTTGTCCGAAGGCCGCGTTCGCAAACTCCTCGGAGGCGGCTAGGCCATGCACGGGGGTCGTTCAACCCTACGCTTCAAGGGCCCCGGCCCGGCATTCGCCGATCAGGCTTCTTCCGCACCACGGTCTGCGACACCTCATGAACCTTCCCGCCGGCAGCCGTTTGTCCTGATGTTGACCGATGTACGTCCGGTTTCCGAGTTCTGCGCTAATCGTAGGGAAAGAGGGCGGTACGAGAGGGAAAGCGGACAAAGATTTAGACCGCGTGGCCGACAAGTATCCGAAAAAAAGCCCGGGGTAGCATCCGCCGTGAGCCGCGAACCCAGACGACCATCCTGGACTGGGGATCGAGGGGACGGGATCCATCCCGGCAGCAAGTCGCATTCAGGGAGGTGCCGGTTAACCTTGATCTATGCTCGCCCGCCCAACCTTCAGCGCTTACCGCAGTGCCAGAGAGGTGCGCCGGCCATCATCATCACCCGCCGTTACTAGGGTGAGGGTGCCAGCCGCCAGTCGCCAGTTTGACCATCTCGATGCCCTGCCAAGAAAAGACAAACGCCGACTCGCGCGCTCTTATTTCGAATGCGCGGGATCCGTACCGTAGCATACATTGACAATAAACTTTTTGCCGCTCGCTATTCTCAGTCCTCCGACATCGCCGCTCGAGCCCATTTGCCGTGAAGAAAAGTAGGTGTACTACTAGCCCATGATTTGAAGGGCGGCAAAGCCCCACATGTCTTCATCTGAAGTATACCCCTTGCACGGGTGAGGTTACTGGCGCGTGGCCTGGATGTTTAGGTCGAGTCCTATAAGCTTTCGCCGAGCTTAACGGACAACGAGACTCTGTGTAGGCCGAGATGCCCCTCTAGCTTAGGCTTGCCTGTGATCAGTCTAGTTCGGCGGTGGAGGCCGTCTCCGAACCCTACGGCAGCCCGTAACTGAGGTTTTGAGTGGGATGTTTTAACTTTTGGGACAAACACGATGCGGAGCACACTGCCAGGCGTCATCTTGTAGATGAGCATAACTTTTCGTGTACCCGTAAGGCTGGCTGCGTTGTCAGCGTGTGACTGAGGTAACTGACACCACCACTCAAGTTGTATACGTCGTGGGATTTGAGGCTGGAGTTTCAGACGGTGGGTTCCTCGCTGCTGACGTTGGATTCAGCGAGACGCCCCCTTCCGGTTTGTCGACTTGTTAAGTCGAGACACAGTCAGCCATTACTGACGGCTGCTCAACAGTAGGACGTAGCAAGTCTGCGACTCCACCATGCAGGCTACGCACGTCAGTCGGTGAGATTCGGACAGGGCACGCCCATCAGCTTCTTTTCGTCGAGGTGCCCGTAAGCTGACGGCTTTTTGCCTCGTTGTACCGCTTCGCCTCTCGTTCTCTGACAGACTCAAAATAAGAGTTTGTGCAGCCTGGAACAGGCATGGATACCTGGGTTAGGGTGCTTATTACCCGCGGACAACGTCCTTTTAGCGCAACCCGAACGACTGGCACTGAGCGCGCCAACGCGACATAAGATTTTCGCCGGAAGCCTGAAGCTTTCGGTAAAGACTTGACACGTCTCTGGCATCCCACCGGGGGCCAGCCAATGGTTTGGGCCAATACACTTGAACGCCCGTGCTGCGAGGACGATCTTGCCGCAATCAGCATAGAGTTCGGCAACGTCTAGGGAAGAGATTACCTTGTGGGAGTGATGCGGCAAACTTCTCACGCGTGAGCAAACCAATGCTCGAGGGATTGGAAAGTTCCGCGCCTGTGGATAACATTAGCCCTAATACAGACTTCACACAAGCAAGGGCTAGCCAGCGGCCGTCTTACAGAGTGTCCGTCCGGGTGACCATTCTTGATAAGAGATCCCCTGAGCATGCATAAAGACGAGACTCCACGACGCCGGCTATTGAGGCATCAATGATGTCACAAGAACCCCATGAGGCGGACCTAGGTACCTATCTGTTCTGCAGCGAACCCAAGATTGGGATGATCGTCGAGGCCCTACTCTAGGTTTTGGATACTCAACGGATCAAGCATGGTGTAGCGCCAGGGTTCGCCCTCGTATGAGGGTAAATCAGTAGACGATACTTTCGATAGCCGTCGTCTGATCATCAGGTGGAAGGCGGCAAGTGCAGCGGGTCTGGTCGTCGCCCGGGCGGTGCTGACTACCTATTCGTAGGAACAAATAGGTACCTATCCCTATCAGACATTACCCATCACTGCCAAGGCATGGGGTGAGATCCAGAAAGAAGGTTTCCCGATCGCGTGACTTTGCCAGTCCGCGGAGAGAACATATAGGTACAAAGAGAGACTTGGGTCAAGTCACTCACTCAAAGACGCACGAGGTACCTACTTTTGGCTGACTTGCTGCTGCGCCAGTGCTAAGAAATATACTCGCGCTGCAGCCACTGGTATTTCGTACTGCTCCCGTTTGTGGTTAGCTGAGCCGAGCCACAGTCGTCGCCAGCAGTCGTCTCAAATCGTAAAACTCGCGTCGGTCTGTGGTTGGCGAGGGCTGGATACGCGGCTGGGCACATGCAATAGTGGCGGTGACGATAGCAACGCGTCGGGCGAATCAACCGCAGGAGCGAGAGCGAAAAGAGGCTGTACGAGGGGAATTGAGAGACTTGGCAGCACGCCGGCTCCCGTTCACGCGCTGAGAAGAGGGAAGTGCTGAGACGGCCGGCCGCTGTGCGTCGAATGGGCCAGCCACCCCGTCGAATCGGAAACTTTTAGGTTCGAGAATGGGGTCACGAAGCGACAGGCGAGCAAGGCCCCTCCCTCCCCCGGGGACATTTGCAATTGAACGAGATTAGCATACGGGATTAGAGCAGAGTATAGCTGGGAAATTGGATACCGGGCCGTGGCTGACAGGTCAAGCTTGCTGCATCCTGCGTATTTCGTAGGTATTTTGCCCAGCTGAGTGAGTCGTCGATGCAACTGCTCCTCCGTCCCTCCCTCCTTCCTGCTTGGCAAACGACGGCTGAATCCCGGGCGGATCAACATATGTACCGCATAGGATGTGCGATGTAAACTACCTACCTAACCTAGGTACCTAGGTACCTTGGTAGATAGGTACGATGTACATACGGAACCCTCCTGCCGGATCCGAGGAAGGTCCGCCCATCCATCATGGCTCTCGCTCACCCACGAACCGCAGCTCGCTCATCCGCAGTCATCTGCAGTAATTCGCAGCTCGGCCGCGTCAACAGCCGGCTAGCCTCCGTTGCGAGATCCTTGCCAACGACTCGGTTTCTCCAGAGGACCCCGGAGTCCTTGGGTCCCTGACGGCGGAAACTCAGGCACCCGTCACCCCGAGCCAGCGGAGCGCAAGACCAGTACCTAACAAAAGGGTAATGCCAAGAAAGGCCAAGATAAGCGCCCGTACGACAAGTACGAATAGCCGTCGCTGCAACAAGCGCGCCTTGTTCTCCCACCTTTATCAAATCGTCACATAGGGGAGCCGAAACTTTCCAGCTTGTTTCTGCTCCCCCAAAGCTGCCCAACATACATTGTTTACCATAGGTACGGGGCGTTGCCTTGGCATCAACCCTGGCTACCTGTATACAGCCTGCAGCATGCTACCCGTCCACTATGGGACTCCTAAAGTGGAAAGTCACTGCTACTAAAGAGATTGGAACCTCGCTCATCCCGGCTGCTCCACGGCGGATGGCCCTCTCCCCCGTTCGGCACCGCGAGCCACCGATGCTTTGCGCAAAGAAGCCGCGCTCGCGTTCACAATTGCTCCCGGCCAGCGGCCGATCCTCGATCGCCTGCCTAAAATACGGGCCCCCTTGTCAGGGAACCCATACCCACTCACCACGTTTGGCCGTGTGTACCTATTCCTCTCCGTTCCCGACCATGTGGACAGAGTGGGACGGGGCGAGACGCCATTGCAGCCCGACTGGCAGCTTCCACCCACCATGGTGGCAGCATAGCAAAGGGTGAACAGAGCAGAAGACGCTGGGAGAAGCCTAGCACGATACAGTTTGAGCGCTGCGGCACAGATGGGATACGGCGCCGAGTTCGGCTCGAGCCAAGGTGCTGCTTTTTCTTTGCTGAGAATGGGGCCATTTTCGCGCTGAGAATTACGAGCTTAACTTGTTATCAGATCCTTCCCCTCCCGTCTTTTCTGCAACACGTGGGCGTGGGCGACAGTCGATCTTGCCCACCATCGAAAACCGGCGGGAACTTACGTATAAACCCCCGTCTCATGTCGGCCAGGAGAAGGAAACGAATGGGGCCCAGCCGACAAGGTGTTTTCGAGTCCCAACCAGCCTGGTTCAAGGGGCTCCCCGGTATAACCAGCTCAAAGACATTCGGCCCAAGTACGTAGATAGTAAACAGGTAAACTCACATGGTGCCATTGCCAGCATCTTGCCTTAAGGAGGCCCCTTCAAACATTGCCATCGGCCAAGCCTGACAGTTGGCGGAAGGCAGACAGCTTCTCACGTAATGGACAAATAAGGAGGGGGGAAACCAGCCCCCGACTCATCATGGGGCCGGTCAGCCTCGGAGCGCGGGGTTTACAACTCTCCGTGCCCGCTCTCCGTCAAACGCCGAACATGACATTTCGATTTCCAAGCAACGGAAAAAAAAAGCCACCTTTCTTTGATGCGCAGCAGACGGTCAGACACACACCCCTCCTCCCCACCAGTGTCATCAGCCCTTCTTTTCTTTTCTTTTCTCTTTCTTTTTTCGCAAACATAACCTTTCTCTAGGTGGCCTCATTGCGCCCTGGACATACCGTGTTTAGTCGAACTTGCGCCTTAGAAGCACCGGAATGTGGGCGGACTCTTGGAGCCGACAGGAAGTTTGTATAGGGGCGGGCACACGTTCAGACGGTTTCCGGCGTGTGTCTGAAAGAGGTTTTTTCTCTCCACCGTTCCGGTGGACTGCCCATGTCCTTCACTTACGGTGTGAGATGCGCTTCTCATTCCGTGTGTGCCCGTGCGTGCGTGCGTGCGTGCGTCGTGGTGTTGTGGTGTTGTGGTATCTGCGCAGACTGTTGGCATCTGCGCCCGACCAATTGACCTGCCGCGGACGACGCCAAGACCCATCGAACAACATGCTGCTGGTGCCGCTGCCGCTGCACGGCACCCCTCCCCGACCGCCGCCTCTTGTGTTGATCGCCCGACAGGGATGACGGATGCGACCTGGGGTGGGGAGCAGGAGTACACAGTATTCGCAGGTAGGTACCTAACCTTTTGCCCAGTGGCTTAGAAGACAGTGGGGCGTAACGGCGGCTGACGTTTCTGCCGCCCGCCCGCCCGCCCGCCGACTCGGCGGACTTTTGAGAGAGAGAGCGAGAGAAGAGAGAGAGAGAGAGAGAGAGAGAGAGAGAGAGAGAGAGAGAGAGAGAGAGAGGTGATGGGACGAGGAGCTTACCATCTAGCTGCTGTTTCGGCACCCAACCCTCCCTCATTTAACGCACCCCCAAAGAGACGCTCATGAACAGCCTGTGCAGTCGATCAAATCACCCCAAGTGGGGAGGGTGCCGCAAGAAGCATGAAGAAGGTTTGAAATCAAACTGGGGGAGATCTCTCTTTCCCCTTCCCCTTCTCTCGAGATTGGGAGAAGAGGGCCCGGCTGGGTACGGTGACCACCGTTTACCAATATGGCCCCGCGTCCGTTCGCCTCTGCATTTGGTGGTTCTTTTCATGATGGAATCTGACGGAGAGACTTGTTCGCCCGTCTCCCGTCCTCCTCTGCCCTGGGGATGGGAGGGGGCTGGAGATGATTTGCGACGGTGGAATACAATAGTATGCGCTTGGGGTGAGAGAGAAAGAAAAGTCATGACGTGGGAAACCCCCGTGGCTCTTCGGCGACCTGCCCCTTGGCAACTAACTTTGAGCGTAGCATTCGCTCGAAACCCTCCTCAGCACCTTCCCCCCCCACTACAATGTACCTACCCTGCTGCCGTTGCTGCGCGCATATGCCAAGGAAAGCGACGAAAGCGAGGAAAGCAACGGAGCTGGCTCCTATGCATTTTCAAAGGTGTGGGGGGGGTCTATACGCGTATCGTCGCTCCCCCCTCCCCGGTCCGGGGAAAACGCTCCCCCTCTTGGATACGTACTTTTTGCTGCAATACTATGTCAGTCGTATCAATTTGATTTGGCATGGATGGGATATAATGATGGCAGGGTGGGATAAAGAGAAAGAAAACGAGATGGGATATTAATTTGAGTTGAAGAATAAAACCGAAAGGAACCCTGCCGGCGGAAGGGGGGGGAAGAGGCGTTAGACAAGATGCACAACTTACCAAGATGGGGAGTTTTGTTTATCGGGTTTCGTTTTGTCTTTTTTCCTTGGCAAACGTGTTGACATCCTCTCTCAACCACTCGCTCGGAAAGAGACAAAACATGAGAGAGAGAGAGAGAGAAAGGAAAAGAAAAGAAAAGAAAAGACCAAACTACCACGAGTCTCTTCGCCCTTTACTTAATCAGGCAATGTTGTCTAAGTTGTCAGAGTGGGTGGGCGAGCAGCAAAACTTATTCCCACTTGAGTTAATCTCCCCTTGTTTTTTTTTTTCATTCATGTTAAACGAGTTTCTGGTTTTGGGTACATTTCTTTCTCCATCTCTCGCGTTCTTTCCGCGCGCGCGCACACACACATGTGCATACATACATACATACACGCCCTCCCGAAAAGGAGGGGAAAAAAAGAAGAAGAAGAAGAAGAGAAAAGCTAATGTACCGTACTTTAACCCCCCCAGCCTTATGCAAGCTCTGTGTGCCTGCGGAGGGACACAGAGAGAGAGAGAGAGAGAGAGAGAGTATAAGCAAGGGGGGGGGGGATAAAGGGGGGGGGGGGGGGGGGGTTAAAGGACAACCGTCTATGCGTAGTTTGCGGACTTTGGCTGCCTGAACCATTTGGGGCCGAGGAAGATGTGTAATCAAGAAAAGAATGCTTTGTATACAACTGGGATATTTTGATTTGTATGTTGCGCGCGCGCTGTCGGTTCGTCGTAACATGGTATCATTGACCCTTAACCTCCTCCCCCGCCCTTTTTCCTTCGTCCCGCCCTTGGCCCGTTTTCCGACACTTCCAATCGGGTCCTCGATGGTGATTAAGCTTCCTCGGCGACCAAAAACACCCTCAACTCTTCCACACACACACCCACAAGATAAACAAAAGAGGGAGGGGGGAGAAGAACAACAAAATGTAGACGATGAGGACCGGTATCCTTGAACGCCTCGGCGCGCCGCCCACATTCCTCTTCCGGGTCTTGCCCCCGTCCAGAAAAAGCAACGCCTTCGCGGTGTATCGTTAATAAGGAAACAAAAAAGTCAAATAAACGCAAACCATTTCCCCGGTTCTTTTGCGCCCAATGCCCATCGTCCGGTCCAGAAACCCCTCCCCAAGAATAAAACTCTATACCTCATAAAACCCGTGACGATGAAAAAGAAACTGCCCAAAGGCCCGAGAACTCTCAAGTATCTTTTACAGCCGCATTGGCTCGCCGTCGTAGCCTCCGTAGATCATCGGGTCGCCCATGCCCATCATGACCTCTGGGTTCGGACAGTTGAGGACGTGGGGCTTGATGGTTCCGAACTCGGACTCGACGAGGCCCTGGCTCAGCATGTCCATACCGGCTAGGGCCCCCGGGTGCTGGAAGAACTGTTGCGCGAGGTCCATGGGAGCGGGTACCGCCTGTCTGGGCATGTTCCACTGCTGCTGGTACGCGTTGTTCAAGGGCGAGGGTTGATTTTGCTGCTGCTGCTGCTGCTGCTGCTGAAACATGGCAGCGGCCGGGTCGATGGGCGAGGCGGCTGAGTCGACGTCGAACTCGGTATAGCCCGTGGAGAAGCTCTGCGGAGACATGGTCATCGGGTTGTTGTGGCCGCCGAACACGGCTTTGCGGTAGTCGGCCTCGAACTCGGAGTGGTCAAGCTCGGAGGAGCTGGCGCGGTCCGATCGTTCGCATCCCGAGGCAGAGTCGGCCTCGGCCTTCATCGCCTTCTCGACGTCGCGCTCCCTCTGCTGCTCTTCCAGCTGGCGCGCCAGCTCGGCCAAGCCCGCCTCGTCTTCTGGGAAGACGGAGTGCACCGGCAGGTCCATATCGCTGTTTGGGCGGATGCATCCCAGCTTCTGGGCGATGTTGTGAATAACGGGCTGTCCCCTGTCGTTGAGCTCGGGTTCGCCCAGGTCCCATTGCTGTTGATTCCTGACCATGGAGTAGAGCTTGTGGACGGTGGCGATGAGGGCGAATTGGGTGTGCTCCAGGACCTCGGCATATCCCCGAGGGAGCTGCTTGTATTCTGTCTTCTTGCGGATGCCGGCGGTGCAGACGAGGCCGTCGTCCTTGCACCTCTTGCAGGGAAATTCTCCGTCACACTAGATGTGTGGGTTAGCCTTGGAGGTCGCTATGGAAGGGTGGGATAGGCAAGCAAGCGAGCGCACCTTGGTCTTCTTCATACGACATCTTTCACAGGCCTTCCATACTCTCTTGTGGCGACCGTCTGCATTCATGCCTTGGGCGGCGTGGTCGTGATGTTGTTGTGTTGCGCTGTGAGGGCTGGCGCGCTTGGCCGTGTGGCGGTTTGGCTTGATGGTCTTGGAGCTGGACGAGCTCTTTCTCGGCTTCTGGTCCTCCAAAGGAGGGGTAGGTAGACCGCTTCCCATCGTGGACGGCTCGTTTATAGGTGGACAAATAAATAGAAGAATATACAAGTATATATATATGTGTGTGTATATTATTTGAGGTGGTTCAGAGAGGGAGGAGAGGTGGCAGTGTGGAAGAGGTCAGTGGTGGTGTTGTAGACCGAGGGGCAAACTGCATATAAGTGTGTGAGTGAGACGCAGACGGGTGCCGTGTAAGTCGAGTGTATAATAACGAGAGCGAAAAAAGGGCACCCCCCCGGTTTGGTTTGGGAGGGATTAGCAGCAGGGTCGAGAGACTCGGGATGACACAGCCAAAAAGTCCACGGTGGTGCTGGGGTCAAGCGGGCGGGAAAGTCAGCACGGCAGGGTACTGGGGTACAGGACGGTGGGCAAATTATTAATGTCGAGCAGCGGCAGCAGCAACAGCAGCAGCAATGGGGAGACGTCGGGCAAGTAGACGGTGTGCGTCTATTGTGTGTGCGCGCGCGAGATTATGCGACGCACAAATGGAAAGGGCTGCCGAAGCTTTCAACGGTTGATAGAGTTTGGTCGCTCGCAATGCTAAGCAAGCAGCAGGGTGTGTGCGGTGTATGTGTAGGTATGTGTGTAGTGTGTGTGTGTATGGTGTGTAGGTACGTGGCGGGTGGACGTACTGTACAAAGTACAACAGGCGACGGGTGCGGATGCAAATACAGGGCAGGTAGGTACTGGTGTGGATTCGTTGGCCAGGTCAGGTCAGGTCGGGGCTGGCATTAACGGTCGGCGACGTCTTTATGTCCGAGATGTGTGCGGGCGGGCCCCAGTGAGTTCTGGAATGAGATGGATTTGAGTAGGGATCCCGGTTCCGTTAGTGCTCGATCGAGTATGTGCATGTACTCCGTACACTACTGGCACTTATGGCGTGTGCTATGTACACAACCTGGGTGTGATGTACGTTTTATGCCGGTACGTAGTCAAGTTGTGGCATGTAGCTTGTCGTAGCGGCGCGCTAGCAGCGATTGGTGAACGTATTCGTACCTCAGTCGGGGAGGAAAAGTCCGCAGCGGAGTTGAGAAAGATGGGGATAGGGATTAGGGCGTGGTTTGAAGGCCGGCCGGGCGTTTTGGTTTGGTGCCTTTACGCAGTAGGAGGTAGTGTGTATATGTATGTGTCTGTGTATGTATGTGTGTGTATGTATGGCTTATTTCGCCCTTGTTCTGATGGCAGATTGCTGACTGCAGAACAGACGCCCCTCGACCGGGTTATGGTATCTTTGCGCAGTAGCAGCAGTTTGCTGTTCTTGGAAACGTGATTCCTGACGGTGCTGCTGATCCCCTCCTTCTCTGTTGGTCGTTGGTAATCAAAGTCTCCGATGGGACGGAGAGGAGTCGGCGGATTTAAGTCTAGGCCGTTTGGAGTAGCAAAACGGCTGTCTAGTTGGTTGTCGTTTGTGTGCGAGTGAGATGAGATGATGATGGTGTGGACAAGATGAATGTTTTCCACGGGGGGGGCAAAGACCCGCCTTTTGAGGCCGTCGAGGACGCGGTATTTGGGAGAGATATTCGCATGTGTTCAAGTGTCCCGAACAGAGTTGTCTGTTTTCCAATCCAAAAAAAAGGCATCACTTCATCGGCATATTGGAGCCGTCAATGTGAGGTCGGCGAACTTGAAAATGCCGGCCAGGTTAGGCTGGACGGTCATCTGCCTCCCCCCCGTTCAAGAGAAACCCAGATCCGACAGGGCAGCCCCTCCCGTTTCTTGTCCGCAACTCTGGCGGGAATCGGAGATGCCAGCATCCAATGCCGGTACGTTGCGGTGCAGTCATGATCAAAACATGACAAGATGCTGCATCCATGTTAGCCGTGGGTCTTTCTTGTCTAGCCTGGGCCATCTGCCCTAGGTAGGTAGCACTTGACGAGAGATGGAAGAAAACTGTACCTCTATGCAGCGCGACAGGTTCTACATCGTACACTACGCCTCACCAAAGTGGGTTCTGCGAGAGCAAAGCTCGTCGTCGTAGTGGTGCTGTCGAGGGACAAGGTAGGGACCGGTACATGAAAGTACATCGGGAGTGGAGGTTGCCAGGGCCCCGACAACGTGAGTAAGCTCTGCATGGGTGACGGGGTCAAGGAACGGACCCAAACGCATACATAATACGTGCGTGCTGTGAGCGCTGCAGCAGCAGCAACGGCAGAGAGGGAAAGATGGTGTGCACATTGAATTCCGCGCCGAGAGTGACACAAACGCGCCGAAACTCTCCCCCCACTCGTCCGTCCTTGGTTCTGCTTTCGCTCTGCTCTTCATGCCCTTGCTCCTGCCAGCTGCTCCTCCTAGCCTGCTCATAACTGTAATCCCGCTTGCTTGTACACTCGGCTCGGCGGAATTCTTTGGCGGGCCCGGCGACCCTGCCATCAGGGCCAGCTGCACTCCCCCACGGCCCATTGATGAGGCCGACGCCGAGAAGGGTGTCTTGATTGACTTTGGCCTGCGTCTTTCTTGTCAACCCAACGATGAAAGCCCATCGAGGTCAATCGACCAGATATTGTCATGGTGCACAGCGTTAGTGAGGATTTAGACTCGACCGCGGACGTGACACGGCATATCTGTATTGATGACACTAGAGGCTAGACTCTGTCACGTGTTGCTGATAACCCGTGCTTGGTCCTTAGCTAAGGTAGGTGGGAGACGGCCACACTCGCTTAAGCCAGCAGGGAGCCAGGCTTGATGAATCATGATTGATCATGACTGCTTGGTTGGGCCCAAAGAGATGAGCTACTGGCCCACGCCCTACGCCTCGCGGCAAAAACAGCTTGGACTCCTGTGCTTTCATATGGTGCCGCCGCCCTCGAGGCCCAAAACGGCTTACCAGCTGTCAAGAGTCTGCCTGCCTGACTGGTGGAGGCAGGTCGTTGGCAGAGGATGGATGCGCAGGTTCGCGACAGCAAAAGGCATTTCTTGGTTCCCAGTGTACATAAGTCGTAGTATGGGGCTCGAGCGTAGGACCGGCTTGCTGCAAAACGGGTTCGGGGAACAGACGTCTGGGAATGGCCGAGCTCTCTTCCATGCAGGGACTTCCTCGTCAAGGTCGACAACGGGCGCCGGCAGCCTGGTGCGGCCGCGATGGCCGTGGCGAGTGGACTTTGTGTCATCCTAAATCGCTCCGTGGCAAAGACCCCCATGGTGTCGGTGCGTGCCAATGTGTGGTGGCACAAAGCAAGAACGGTAGCTACCCCCCATTAGTAGGTAGGTCGAGGTTCGCGATGCTTCGGGGAGCTGCATAGAAGGTATGTATGCTGTGCCTGACCGCGAACTCTGCGGGAGCTCGTAGGAGCACGACCGGTGTGGAGGGCGAGGCGAGGCAAGGAAGTTCAAGCTGTGAGCGGCGCAATACACTGTGCGGCGGGATCGTGCTGGCCGGTTGTGGCTACCATCAAACCCGTCTGATACCATGACACCGTCTGAGGGTGCACAAGACGTCACTGCGTGCAGTTTCGAGCAATAAAGTTTAACCCAAAGCCAACGCTCTGGATAGTACCTAGAGCCGCCCAATCTGCAGCACGCGGAGCGGTGGCGGTCTAACCTTGGTCGAGGTCTCGTGAGGTTGAGGGTGGGTGTGTGGGCCGCACAGGGCAGAGGCTCGCAAGGCCAACTGGAGAGATGATAGGTAGGTAGGTATACAAACGTCGTAGGTTTTGTTTGAGCTGAACGGCGTCGTTCGCATGCAGGTCAGACTTATGCGATGGTAGTCGGCGACCTCTCGACGTGTTGTTGGCTTCGCTTGTGGCGGGTGAAAATGCGAGGCAGGGCAAGGCAGATGCTGTTCACGTCAAGGGCGCCATCATGCCAGGCAGGCAGGCAGGCACGCAGTCGAGGCGTCCTTACCGCGTCCTATTCTGGCGATAGGATTTTTGGGTCCAGCCACGATGAGGCGTCTCCAGACGAATGAATGCATGTCATGGAATTGCCGCTGCCTGCTGAACGAGTTACCGAAACGGTGTCCGGGCGGTGGACGGCCGGGATTAAGGTGGTGTAAGCAACGGAGACGGGAACCAACCAAGGGCGCATACCCATTGACGTGTAGTGGAAAAAGAAAGACGATGTGGCATAGGTAGGTACTGGCTGGACGACGCACGTACACTACATTGCAGGTACGTACAGTACTAAGGTAGGTAGCTAGGTAGTGGGTATTGGTACTGTCGGCGAAGAAGGATCAGGAACGACCCGCTCTGGGCACTTGCCCTATGTGGTAACACGAGGTGGTTAGGTAGGTAGGTAGGTAGGCAAGTGCCTTTCGCCTGCCTCAGTCACCTACTAGTAAATAGCCTACCTAGGTAGTTATCTAGGTAAGGTACTCCGTACCTAGGTAGTAAACATGGAGGCTGCACCTCCCACAACTTATAAGTAGGTACCTAACCAGGAAAGGTACGAACACCTACCTACCTACCTACCTATCTACCTGACTAGACAAGTTCCTAGGTAGGTAGGTATGAATGTGAATACTTACCTACAGCGTACCTACCTTTTCGTTAAGAGTTGGTGAGTGGGGGCGCAAGGGGAGATAGCACTCATGCAAGCGATGCTTATATCCGTCGGGACTCGGACAGAGAATGATAAACTACCTACCTTGCTGGGTACCCAGACACACTACCTACCTAGGTTAGCAGGTTATCTACCTACCTACCTACCTACCTACCTACACATACATGCCTTCTCGTTTCATCATATGTTACTGACCGACCTACTCACGCAGCAGGTTACACCACAACAACCTCATTGTGACTCATGCCGCGGCTGCAGTCGAAATCCCAGACGATATGATGCACCTGCATCCTCAGTCTCTGCCGCCATCTGTCTCTGTCCCTCACTTGCTGTGGACAGTAATTCGCATTCCTAGCCTGATTCGGCCCGGGAGGTGGTGATGCACCTAGGTAGATCTAAGACCCATCCATGGGGTCGAGATAACGACCCTCTCTCTCTCTCTCTCTCTCTCTCTCTCTCTCTTGGCTGCTGCTGACAAGTTGCTCTCCACCTCACCACTCGCTCACGCCGGGCAGTTTTCGACTCATTTCTGCCCGTCTCCGTTGGACGACGCCTTTGCGCAAAGTGAGCCATCAGAGCTGGGCTAGCCTGGCATGGCGTGCTCGTAGCGAGCAAGGCGTCGCTTTCTGCTTGGGTAGCACGTACCGTACACTACGATTACTATACGACCACGATAGTGATATCATGGCGGCTCTGGCCAGCAACCACGTGTAAGTACCTAGGTAGTGTAGAGCCTGAGGCTGTCGGTCGCCGTCCCCGACTCCGACCCCCCATCGGCCTTGGCACGGGATGGATTAGAAATCTGGCAGCGGGAGAAGAACAAAAGCTTAGTTAATCGCCGGGACCAAGTGGCATGGCATGGATGACGGGTTTGATTGAGGTAGGCGCGTCGAATAATCACCCCGCTCTATTCCAATTACACAACTCGAAGCCTGCATACATACCAGCCGTCCCTCCCCCACAATGGGTGAGTACGTTAGTGTACGCCCCTTCCAAAGGTAGGTAGGTAGGTAGGTAGTTTACCTCATGAGAAGAAATTTTCGTTGCGGAGCCTCGAGTCCGTCTGACTTGCCGAAAAGCGAAGTACCACCGGCAGAAACGGTCTCATTCTCGGTCTTTGTCAGCCCAAGTGAAATCATTATGGGCCGTCGACTTTTTCTTCGCCCCCCTTATCTTTCTCTTCATCCTTCTAGAAGGTCGTTTGCGGGTCGCCATCATGATGCCCATGTCCGTTCGGCATGACCCCAAAACCGTGCAATTCCCACCTATACCCTAGGCGACTGCCTACCTACCTACCTGCTTTTGGGTGCGCATGAATTGTACACGTCAATGTACCTACCTGCTACCTACCTAGGTTAAGGACCTTCCTTACCTTAGTACCTACCTACCTATCTACCTACGTTATACACCACACCGTCTATCCGTAGATGAAGGAGCGATTGACTAATCGGCTGCGCTGCTGTCAAGTGCCGGCTCCACTCTCCGCTGCCGCTAGAGTACGTACCGTACCTACCTACCTACCTACCTAGGTAGGTACCCACCCACTCGAAGAACAACCTCCGCCGCCAGCCACTTGATGCATCCGCACATTGTCGGCCTCCGGTGCTTACGAATTACCATCTCGCACGGGCTTGCGGCAGTCCCCCAAGTGCCATTTCTCAACATCATGATGCCACTCTCCAAATTCGCGCACCATCCCATCAGCCAGGTCGCCTGATCACTGATCGGCGTCCTTCTCATTCTCCGTCACCGCCTACACCCGACCGACCGTCTTCGGCCTTATCGGCCCTCGCTTCGCTCATCAACACCCGTCACCCCTTTCCTTGTCACCTTGAGCCCTGCCCGTTGCATCTTCCCATGCCATTCCAACCCAGGTCCCTGATGAAGCAATCATCGATCGCCCTTCTCCCACCCCCTCCTTTCTGTATCCCCGTCTGGCCCCCCGCATGAACCAACAATTTCTTTCTCCCGCTGCCATTGTGGCTGGCGTGCTGTCAATAACCTAGTGTAGAGTCCGCTGCGCAAGTTTAAAGTTCTGTAGGGTTGGCTCGGATCGGTCTCCGTTGGTACGGTCTATTCATTCGTACGTACGAACGACTACGCAGTAGAGATATGGCGCAGTTGAGGTCAGCGGGGGGGAATGCCTCCCGCTCCCCGTCCGGTCTGTCACTTGCACAAAGTTACCTACCCTGCGAGATCCTTGCCTGATCAGCGGCTCGAGACCCTGGAGCAACCATCTGTAGGCAACGACAAGGCGGCGTTTCGGCGTCCGAAGTCCAAACAACCCCCCCCTCCTTTACCCCTTATTCCTGTTTCTTGTTGATGTTGATGTTATCGGCTTTTTGCCTGTCTTCTATTGTCCACTGTCACCTGGAGAACGTGGACAATATCATGCCATTGCTTGGCGCGCCGTGTCGCTCTAACTCGATATAGATTCCGATTCCCACCCACCACGAGTATCTGGATCCGAGCCTCCGGGCCCTCCCCGTCTCCCCGTCTTAGACACCCAAAGACCCTTTCATGACGCCTCCAATCATTCGCAAAAGGCTCTTCCTCCATGGGTTCAGAAGAAGCCGCAATCCAGATGCCGCACTGGGATCTACCGACCTCTTCCACTATGGACGGTACAACACATTGCTCCAACTCACCTCACTGCGCCTTGTTTGTTATATTACACACGGTATACCTTCCAACATCGTCCATTGCGCTCCGAAAACAATACAACAACACTGTCCGATAACCCAGCTGCCCCTCTACCCCTCGTACGCGCCATCGTGTAGACGCCGGGAGCACTACCGGTCGTCTACTATGCATATCAAATAGCACCGCCGCCATCCTTGCCACAAAAAACGGACTTCGGCTTCTGCTTAATGTCCACTTCGGTCGATGCTCGGCCCCGCCCATCACGTTCTCCACGACGTCTGGCCGCCCTAGATTCTCAGTGCTTGTCGGTGCGGTTTCCAGATCGTTCCGCTTCTACGCGATACCTATCCCGACATGGCGGTTCACCCCCCCTCTTAGTCGGTCTGGCGGGGTTTCCATCGAGCCTACTACGCTCCTCCCCTATCGGTTCACGATCCGCTTCCCGAGTTGGGTGGTACCGAGCTTGCACATCGACATCGTCATGTGCAAAGGGATCGT
Organism: Colletotrichum zoysiae; assembly: GCA_030867305.1. Lineage (NCBI taxonomy): Eukaryota > Fungi > Ascomycota > Sordariomycetes > Glomerellales > Glomerellaceae > Colletotrichum > Colletotrichum zoysiae. Next base: position 141,540 of record MU842842.1, read on the forward strand.
CAAGCCTTCAGGTTCCGTGCGGGCCAGCTGTCATGAGACGCCGCGATGCACAAGACATCACCAGGGATCGAAATTACCCCCCCCCCCTTTCTTTGTTTTCCTACCGAAAGGGTTTCGGCATCCCATCTCAATCGTGGTGCCGCAATCCTGACACTTAGAACGCCAAGGAACCTTGCGCTACATGATGGTAGCGTATCCGTACCTATCCCAGGTATACTCGACGGCGGCCCCGAATCACATGGGGGTCATCTACCAGGATGGATTCTCTCGCTTGCCGCTCACGAGCCCGCGCCCTCCCCTCCCCCTCTCTGATGGTCCCGCAGTGAGTGCTATGTGTTAGCTGTTAAAATGATACGCGCCGGGGTTGCACGTCTTCCCGCTCCATGTGGATAATTTGAGGCGCATGATCGCGCAGCCCAGCCCGATTCAATCGCTGGAAGCACAAAAGTTTACTGCTAAGCCGAGGCAAGAGGTGTGGGCCTTTTGGTATAACAGAGTTTTCCGGGCACCACCCACACGCCCCTTTCCTTGGATGGTGGTTCCCGGTCCCCGAAGAACCGCGGGCGGGATTACGGGATTGGATAACGACGGACTCTCCTGGCACCGATAACGGGGTCCGGGACATCGCCTTACGGTATCCACCATCCCGAAGCTGCCCGGCAACGACAGAGACACGCGAACAGGTTCCGCGCCTGACCCACCAACACGGGGGCATGGGGGGTTTTTCTTTTTCTTTTCTTCGAATGCAGTAACCATTCCGTAACGGTCGACGTTTTGGGGCAAACATCGACGGTCACCGGCATGGCACAAGCAGCGAGTGACGTGCCCTCCCCCCCCAAATACTAATCCATTGAAAGCCCGGCTGCCTTTTTTTTTCGTTTCTGCCCGCGCTATTTCCAGACGATATGCCTGCGATGTCGATCGCCAAGGTACGTTATTCAAGACCCTTTTTTTTTTTAAGAGAGAGGGAGGGAGGGGGAGGGGCTGATGTGCTTGGTTAGCGGAGCACAGTCGTACGTAGCCTTGACGAAGAAAACAAATGAGCGGCGCTCCCGAGAGTCACGCCCCCGTCACCTTGCCTGAGAAAAAGCTCCGGGAGGTGGAGAGGCCCTTGCTAGGTATCTCCGGGCCGGATCTGAAATTTCAATGGGGATCATGTGCGAGGCAGAACACGCAGAAAGACTTTGGGCGGCAGGAGGAGGAAAGCCCGCAGGTTGGGTAGAGAGGGGGCGCCCATTCATCCATTCATTCCCCTTGCTCTCGAATACCTGATGTGTTCCCGAGATGCAATCAAAGCCATGAGCCAGAGCACACCAATGGCCTGGATGCATTGACCCGCACGCGCTCGTTTCCCCCTGGGCGTGCGATTCACCACGGGTGCCCAAGTTTGTTGCTCTATTTCCAGGGCAGCCGCGGATTGGCAGAGATGGTTTTCACCACATTGACGCCGGTTTGACCTCCGAATGGTCTGTTTTTGGCGTCGCACGGGCCAGAAAAAGAAGAAGAAGAAGAAGCTTCTATGAGACGAAGGTTATATATGTATCCGTAAGCAGTCAGTGTGCTCATGTCATTGGCAACGGCCCCCCCACCTTTGGCAAACAGCGGCCCGCCGACTTACAACCTCAGCGAACTAGGTACATACAGTACGAGATCAAAAGTCTGGTTACAACAATGATGATGGCCACACAAGAGCTACAGTAAGCGGCCGAGACACAGGGCCCTTGGTGGTGCACTATGAAGTGGTCTCGAGCCATTAATGGGTCCCCTCTTCGACTCTTCGTTGGGTTATCCTTATTGCTGTGACCAGACTTTTGGCCTAGTACTGTACATATGCCTGGATACACATACCTGCAGTGTGCTCAGCCAGTCCGATTTTCTCAATGGCTGATGCCATATGCCGCTGCGTCGAAGCGGGATCTCGAGCGGTTGTGCCAAGTTTTCGAAAGGGGCCTCGAGTGTAGGGTCCTTAAACACCTCTTCAATGCTTCGGTCTCATCCCTATCTTATCGCGTTATGAGCCTCACGCGGCAAGCCTGGGCTTATTTTCGGTCAAATGGTTGGGGTAATGGTGGTGAGTTCCTTGCCTTGGCTTTGGCGAGCTTATCGAGAGTAGCTACTAACCATTCACTTGGAAGGCTGTAAAAGGCTTGCCATCATACTATAATAAAGACTTTAAGAAAGGGTGGGAGCCCATGCTGGACTCGGTCCAGACTGTGTCGGATAGTCCAGGCATAGCCCACAGGGTTATTTCTATCTCGAAGGTGCGTACAGATCGGATAGGGGCTGCTCTGTATAAGACGATGCTAAACCACCGATGGTGCAGAGTGGTTGGTGAGGAGAAGATATCTGTTCAGAGAGGCTCATCACATTTCCGGACGCGTCGTCGCGCTGTCTGAAAAGTTAGAAGTACCGATGAACAAGCTGAGCCTTGAGCAGCTGAAAGCCATTGATTCCCGGTCCACAGCGGACATCGAGGAGGCATTCGAATACGAGTGTCGAGGCGAACACGAAAGAATTTCGAAGCGAAAACGGCCAAAGACGGCACCGGTCGATCAAGCTTGCCGGAGCATATCCAGGCTATCAGGGGCACGTTGGATTAGGCACGACCGCTGGACCTCGAGAATAACACCAAACTCATAAACCATGGCTCCTACGAGGAAGTGAGAAGAGTGAGTTGCCAGTAGTGCGTCATTCTATCAGTGTCCGGCACTGCTGACCAGGGCCTGTGGTTTTAGGTTAGCTATCTGCGCAGTCACTGCAGTGTCCCGCATGAGGCAGACCTGAGAACTGCGGTGACAGCCTGCACATGTCGGTCGGACCGACCGCGATGATACTGATCGCGATTTTGCGAGCGACTCGCGGTTTGTGAAGTGCCCGGAAGTCGGTCGCTGCCAAAGGCGGACCACGGCCGCTGACCCCGGATGTCTTCCGACCCAAGCCCGCCCGCCCCCCCACCGACGCCCCGGACACGCCAGCCATGCTTGAATGCGAGTGCCCCCTCCCTGAGACGCAAGAGTTACTCAACTGCGGCTGTCAGTGCTTTTCCTCCGGTTGGCGAGGGTGAGAAGGGGTACATAAGGCAAGGCTGGTCGGTGTCAGGAGAGTGTCGTGCGATGGGGGGGGGGGTTCCTATCAGTCCAGTCCATCCGCCGTCACGGAGGAGCGGGCCCCACTTTGCAACCTACCCGATATCTTTCGCCGGCCGTCTTCCGGTGTCTGGTGCCGGCAAGGCCACACCGGTTCCGCCCCTCCCCCCCCTTGCCTCGGCAGCATTTGGGCGATTTGACATCGTGAAAAACTTGGACATGGAAATGATGACATGGTCATCTGCCATGTCTTGCGTCAACGGTGAGTACGTACTCGGTCAGGCAACGTATTGACTCTTTGGCAGATTGGAAAATTTCGATCGAGGCCCAGGCCCTAGAGAACGAGCAGGCGCAAACTTCTCCCTCATGTGACAGTCAGGCAGTGCGGTCTCAAAGTATACCAGGGGAGCCGCTGTAACCCCCCTCTCCCTTTTGCTTTTCGTTGATGCTTTCACGAGTAGCAATTCTGCTTCACATACTGCGGGCGCGCATGTATTGAAGGTCAAGCTTTGCTCCCGCGTCAAGGCCGAGTCGGTCCGCCCCCCCTGATCAACAGCTTCTATGACTCGATGAAAAACCTTCGATTCATTCGCCAGCCCACTGAGAGCGGCTGGGTAGGCAAAGCTTCACTCCCGGCCACCGATTTTCACGTGCGCCCCGGGCCCCTGTAGTGGATAAGCTTTCTGCTCCGTCCGCCCTCCCCCCCCCCCCCCCCTTCTCTTCCCCAATCCAACTCAGCAATCAGTTGACCCAGGCACCTAGGTAGGTGACCGAAGACGAGAAGCTGACGATAGCTCATCTTAAATTCGTACCCGGCACTTTGTGGTTTTCGTTGTGCTATAGGGGTAGGGAAAGAGGGGGGGGTTGGACGTGTTTCCCTTCCCTTCGACGAGACACTCAACTCACGTCCTAGGCGGGCAGAGAACCCTAGAGTTTTGCGGGTGGCCGAATGGAACGGCTGGGTCAAACGTCACCCCCGGCGGGATAACTCTAAAGATGAAAATCCGTCTGCTTCCTCTGCTTTTTTTTGAGAGGGGGGGGGGGAGGGGTTGTGTTTCAAGATTACCGAAAGTTAACCTCGAAAACGTTTGAAAGGTTCGTCACAATTTCCCACCTTCCTTATTCAAAAGGAAATAAGGGACCTGACCCCGGGTCGTAGTCCGTGCCCCCCCCCCCCCAACGTCCCGGTGAACTGTGGTTGCTGTGTAAGTAAGTAGGAGGGGAGGGGGAGCATGAACCGTTCGGGTAGGTAACCCCTAAAACGCGGCCAGAAACGAACGTTCGTCGTAACTTTATGCTTTCTGTAGCAAGATTGCGGCATATCGCTTGCTTTCGTCGTCCGTCAATGTACGGACCGAGTTCCTTGGTCCATCAATGTACCCAACAGGCAGTCCTAGTCCTCCTCACGTCCTGTCCCCCCCCCTCGTTCTTTACTCCCCGCGCCGAAACAGATGCCTCATTTGGACCTGGTTCGCGGCTGGCTCGCAACACAAGCCTCCTTTTGCGAGTCTCCTAGATACCTGGATGTTTGCCGAGTCCTCTCCAATGGGTGCGGAGTTTGAGTTGAAGCCGCATCCTCCCACCCCCTTTTCCCGCGCTTGTTGCCCGCCGGCATGTGGCTTAGCCTTTCCTGCTGCGGGCTGCCCTGGCCACCGTGGCGATACGGTGGAACATGCAGGGCCTCGACCGTTCTTTTAAACTATGATGAGCCGGTTGGGGGGGGGGGGG
>MU842842.1:146633-182695 GCA_030867305.1 Colletotrichum zoysiae
GGGGGGGGGGGGGGGGGGGGTGCCGATTGGTGTGGTGGTGTAACTGGAAGCCATCACGGACTGCCTTTGCTTTTCCCCATGGTTTAGAAGATTCGCAGCTCGACTCAGACCGAGAGGCCACTCTCGTACCGATGTAATTATTAGAGTGTGGCGGCGGGGAGGGCTCGGGGATCAGACGCTGGAGTGTGACTGCTTCTTATCCCCGCGCGGCGGGTGTCGATACTGCCAACGGCTCCTGGCAGGCTTCTTAGGGAATATATCGGGGTAGGTCGAGAGGCGTCTCCCCGCTGCCAGGTTACCTACTGAATGAGTTAGAGGAGCCATACAGTTATAATCAGTTTACTAATACTTAGAATCCTATATTATTACTATAGATAGTAGATATAACTTAGTAAATATATAAATAGATTATTAGTAAGGTGTCTAGACCTATAGATATATATTAGTAAAAGCATTTAGTATAGTAAAGACAGATATATAGAGCTCCCTATACAGCATTTATATATAAAAAGAAAAATATTAATATAATCTAAAAGTTAAAAGAGTTCACCCCCCGGTGGGGGCTACATCTCTGGTGCACATGCCGGGAATTTGAAGTCATTGCTAGCCTGTCGTCGAGTAGGCTGTTCGGTGCGGTATAATTTTTTTCGATTGACCTGAGGGGGATTCGAACCCATCGACCTTGGCGTGTGCCTCGGAATCACAGTTTGACCTGAGCCCCCTACGCCAAGGGGTGCCGCCTTCTGTGTCTGGCGGAAGAGGGGCGCGGGTTTCTGGACCAAGTGTTGCCTCTCTGCTGGGCCTGTTGAGGCCGTCAGGGTTGCGTGGGAACTCGTCCGCGGACTGTGTGTGTCGAGGCAATCAGAGGAAGGAGCGTGGGTGGTTCGCGCCTGCCTGCTGTGCCTTCATCCCGTCCTCCTCCTTGACGCGAAAGGAAGTGGGGCGTGATTGTTGACGGCCGTCCCCACAGCAACGGGTGCTCTGGTAAAAATAAAGCCTCGGGGGGCTCTCACGTCACATGACGACGTTTAAAATGGTGCGTACGTACCTAGGTACCATGGGTGGTTGGTTGGCTATTGGTGGTGCTCACTCAGATTGATCTGGCCCGAAATGAACGAGAGCCTACTGTGGCTCCACCAACTGAGTCGATTCTTGGGAGTCTACTTTGGCCCGGTTGAGTGGAAACGAGCTACATACACCCTCTTCACTGCCGGCTCAGGTGAGCGAGGAAGTCGTCAATGTCTCGTGGTGTCAGACTACTTACTACGTGAGCTTTGGGCGTGGAACACGGTCACAAGCACAACGCAGCACACAATTATCCATCTCTGACCAGCTCTGCGAAGCATAGGCAGATCGTATTCACCTGCCCGACGTGTACAACAAGACATAGGTTGCGTACGCCCTTACAGTATGTCGCCAGTATGGCAACACTCCGATCGTGGTTGTGGTGAAAGTCGAACTGATCTACATTGAAAGCGACTACTCGAGACCAGTTCACAACTACCCTCTCTATTGTGTTCGACTTGTCTCTCTGCCGCTTTACCACCACCACTGATACGTGCTCGACTACATGAGCAGTTTGATTAGTTGTGAAGCATGTTACCCCACACATGGCGAGGCTGTGAGGCACGGAAATGCACCAACTGTGTAATACAGGAATATCCATTTCCATTCGTTGCATCCGGCCGTGACTATACTATATCATAAGTAAAGACTGTGGTCATCTCCCGCCGGAGACGTCTCATCATTGAAAAACGTTACACACAAGGTATCCAGCCTTATTAACATCCAAGGACTCCTGGGTCGTCAAGGAATGACGTTGAAATAAGAATGGAAACGAAAAAAAAAAACCTTGCCCCACAGTTGACACCATATCTTCTGGTCCCCTTATGATTCATCCCGCGTCATTTTTGCAAAACCCTGTTTGTAAAATTACACAAACAAAGGGAAAAAAAGGGGGTGGGATAAGGTATACAGTTTCCAAGGTTTGTTTTGTGAGAAAATCGACACAGCAACCCCAATGTTGTTGTTGTTTTTGTTGTTGTCGTTTGTTAACCCTTTTTACATGAGGCCGACGACGGCGACGACGGCGCCCAAGGCGGCGCCAGCGACCTTGACGGCGCGGTTGGAGTCGCCGGGGGCGGCGGCGCCGTTCTTCGAGCCGGAGGAGCCACCCGTCTCCTGGGCCGCGAACGCGCCGGTGAAGGTCGTGAGCAGCGTGCTGCTGCCCGAGACGGCCTGCGCCACGGTGGCCGGGCCCGTGACGGCGACGCCGTTGACGGTGCTGGTGACGGTGACGGTCTCGGTCTTGTAGGCCCAGCCGGGGCCCATGCCGCCCCACGCGCCGCCGGGGCCCCACCAGCCGTCGACGGGGCACCCCGTGATGGTGACGGCGGCGTCCGTCTTTGACGCGCCGCCCCACCAGCCGCCGCTGTAGGTGAAGGTGCTCGTGCTCGCGCACGACGTGAAGGCGTTGCACACGGAAGACGAGATGGAGGTGTACGACGACAGCGCAGCCGAGTCGGTGGTGCAGGCGGAGCGGACGCAGTCGTTCAGCACCGGGGCGTCGGTGCAGAAGGCCTGGGGGGTAGGGGTGGCGGTCGCGAAGTGGGAGGAGAAGCAAGAGCTCTTGTGGGCGGACTATGTGTCAGCTGTCCGAAGAACAAGCATTTGAGTGAGGGGTGGGGGTGGGACAGGGAGCATGCAACAAGATGGGACAAAATGTTGCGATGACAGGGGGGAACCAAAAGTCCAGGACATGAGACTCACAGCGCACTGAGCAACACCCCTGCCGAACCCGCCGGGGCCAAAGCCACCCCATCCACCGCCGTATCCGAATCCACCGAAACCGGCACCATTGCCGGGGCCCCAGTTTCCGTTGCCGGGTCCGTTAGGGGCGGCGACAGCAGCGGCGCCCTGGGCCAGGGCGGCAGCAACGATGGTGGCCTTCATTTTGATGGGGGTCTTTTTTTTGTTGTTGGTGTTTGGTGTGGTGGCAAAAGGGTCGCTGGTAAGGCGAATGAAAAGAGAAAAAAAGAGAGGCTTGTAAGTGTGAGTGTGTGTTTGCGACGAAGATATGATGCGTCCCGAATTGGTGTGTCAGGGCAGCGGTCGAAACAACAGACGATAACAGAGATCAAATGGCTTCTCTTTATATTCCGCGAGACGACATGACCGCCTCCTCGCCTCACACACACACACACACACACACACGCCTCTCCGCCCACTGACGTCTCCGGCAATCCCTACTAACTGCAGGGCTGGGGTTAGGAAGCCAGAGAAGCTTCGGTCCCGAAAAAAAGATGCATGGCAAAAAGCAATGACATGGTTTGTCTTGGTGGCCCCTTCGTCTCCTCGGCAAAGGGGAGAACGCGCCCCACGGACACCTCGCGTGGAACTCTTTGAACTCCTCCCGCAGATCCTATCGGATAGCCAGGCCGCTGGTTCGGTACGACGCTTCAAAAGGCCTCCTTAGCAGCCTGTCTGCTTACAATTCCAGCAACAGCGCATCGTGCAGCCCGCCCTGTCCTCCCACCCCCTTCCTCCCTTCCCCCTCGCATCAAAGCCGGGGGAGGGGGCGCAGCCCTGCATAGCGCCGCATAGGCTGCGTCGACAAGAAAACATGGGAAGAGAGAGAGAGAATGGCGCGGTGATGCCACGATCAGAAAACTTTCACCTGCAGCTGCAGCAAGTGAGATGAAGTCAAGTGGCTCGTCGGCATTGCATGCTTGCTTACCTTGGGGGGCCGCGTAAACAAGACGGTCAGGCCAGTCCATTTGGTGATGTGACACTACAGTTGGGAAGTCCGGGATGGGGGTTGGGGAACACCGAGCCGTAGCGGGAGCCGCTAGCGTCTGCCGGTGATTTATGGCTGTCCAAGCCCCAATCAACACTAACCCCCGTCTCAACCGGCGCTGGCTCGGTCCCCCGGGTAACTCGAGAAGGGCATCCCACTTGACTCCCTTTGCTCCTCTTACGTCTGTTGTGGCAGCGGCCTCAGGACCCCAAGTCCTCTTCTTTGGGGGTCTCTTTCCTGACATTGGTGCCCCGACTCGTCCGAATGTGAGTGAGTGCCCGCCCTGACGCTGACGTTGGTGCTCCGTGCCTGATGCGACTCGCAACCAGCCCATCGGGATCATGCTGCCTCTCCAGATCGGGCCAAAAGGAACCAAAACAAAACGTTTTCAGCGGGTGGTCGCTGTCTGGGCGCCGACAACCTCATCACCGGCTAGGACTGGACAGCCTTATTCGATTTGTTTCAGAATATGTGCTTATGCTGCTGCTGGGCTCGGGCTGATCAAGCCCACGTCCAACATCTGACTAGCCCATCGTCACGAAGGGCAACACATTGTGGGCCAGCTGCCGGCGTTCCGACGGGTCGAGGCTGGTCGTATCGGCGTAAGCCAAGGTAGGTAGGTAGGTAGGTACTCTCAAGGGGTTTCGCGTCAGCCTGGACAGATGACGCGGCAGTTAGCTGTCAGTCACCGCTTCGCTGGGGAAAGTTCACGCATTTGGAAAAAGAAGAAAATATCAGTTCTCTGCGTGTGTCTATCATCTCTAGTCAGCCCCACGTGTGTCGGGTGATCGGCCGTCTGCAACGCCGTCCCATACCCTTGTATTATTCCCAGCCGGTAGAAGGACCCTGCTTGCTTGATGCGATACAGCAGGCAGGCTTTTCATCCCAATCCCATCCATCCTCGCGCAAACTCCAATGCAAAAAGAAAGCCCGAAATCTCGCCTCAAACATGCCGTTGCTGCAGGGTAGTCCAATCCCAAACTCGTACAAGTAGTCTCTCGTCCCCCCCCAAGCGCCGCCTTGTCCACCTGCCATGACGTCCAGCTCATCATCATCATCGATGGAATCTGTCGACTCCAACCAAGCTCAGCGGTAGTAGCCCCGCTGACGAAACCATTGCCATTCCGTTCTCCGCCACACGGGCTTGCTCTACAACATTGTGCCGAAGGTGACCTCTTCCTCCTCCTTGAACGGAATCGGCTTGCGCGGACTGACATCGTCTGTGGTTTTGCGGTGGCGGAATGTGAAGCCGACAAAGAGACTCTTGCCCATCTCGTCATCGCGATCCGCCATGGTTTCCAACGCCTGCTGTTTGTCATGCACCTCCTTGTACTTGGCCATGTCGGCCTCGTTGGAGAAGTCATCGAAGTATCCTGCGTCAGTCTCCGAGTCGAGCTCGGGCACGAACGGGGCCTTGGTGCTCCGCAGGGTGTCCCAGTCAACCTCGGCGAAGTAGTGATGCTCATAAATCTCCTTGATATTGGAAAAGCGCCTGGACCGGGAGTTGATGCAACTGAGGATCGTGGTCAGCGGGCCTTGGACACGAATTTTGGGCCAAAGGGAGGGGCACTTACGTCGTGATGAAGTTCCATGTGCGGTTGCTGAGGAAGTAGTTAGGATCCTCCCAGACGGGCCGCTTGAGGACCTCTTTCCAGTGCTTCAAGTTCCGCCAAGTCTCGTCGGGGGTGGAACCAGCGAACGGAGGGAATCCTGTCAGTGCCTCGAACAGCATGCAGCCCAAACTCCAGTAGTCCACGGTGTAGTCGTACTCGTCCCCCCGAAGAACCTCAGGCGCCATGTAGTCAGGCGAACCAACGATAGACTTGGCGTAGTTCATGTCCTTTGCCCGCATCGTCTGGTAGCCTTCACGCCGCTCCGCCACAGTTCGCTTGTCCATGGGCTTCCCAAACGGCACCGATGTCTCGGAGGCTTTCTCGAGACGGACTCGCATGGACTCAATCTTGGCTGGAGCGAGCATGCCCGCTGCCAATCCAAAGTCGGTGAGCTTGACGTGCCCAGTGGAGTCAACAAGGAAGTTCTCCGGCTTCAAGTCTCGGTGGATGTACCCAAGCTGATGGAGCGCATCAACAGAGCAAAACATCTCGGCGATGTAGAAACGCGCATGGCGGTTGCTCAGCACACCAGTGTTATTCAGCAGGGTGCGGAAGTCTCCGCCTGGCACATACTCCATGGCAAGATAGATACTCTTGTCATCCTGAAAAGAGTAAAGCAGGCGAACCAACCAGTCACTCTTGGCGGTGGTAAGGATGTCGCGCTCCGTCAAAACATGGCGGACTTCGTCCAGCTTGAAGAGCAGTTTCTTGCTCATCACCTTCAGGGCGCAAACCTCGCGAGTGTCTTTCTTCTGGGCGAGGAAGACCTGGCCGTAGCCCCCCTGTCCAACCTGTGTCAGGATCTGGAAGTCACCCTGACGAAGTCTCACACGTCTCTTTCTCAGATTGGCGCGCTCTCGGCCCTTATACTTTTGCCACATTTGATTATACGTCGCTTCGTCAGTCTCGGGCGGGGGGGGAATCTCCGACTGGAAGGCAGTCAATCGGTTCTGCCTGGCGCCGACGTAGGTGAGGAGGTCGAAGTAGTAGTCAAGAAAGTCTGGCCTTGGTCAGTTGGATGGCAGCAAGCTTTGAGGGATACAACATACAAAGCTGTGTGACGTTGACCAGTCTTCGCACATTGGGGCGTTGCAGGATCTCCAGCTCGTCTGGAGTAAGAGCCCTCTGGGTGTTGAACTTGTTTCTCGGAGTTGCAGCCTTCTCTCTGGGTTGGTACAGCTCATGGCGAGAGATGGCGGCATGGCTTTGCTGGTAAGGCGAGTCGGTCGCCCCCAACCGCGGGACGGGAGGGGTGTTCTCCTGTCCATGGGTCTTCTTCAATGGACTGCCGGTGGAGGTTGTTCCCTTGTGCAACACGCTGTCGTCCATGCGTGGGCTGTTTCCGTTGCCCCTTCCGGGGGACTGCGGGGTGGTGATGACGCTCAGGGGGCGGTCGAGTCTGGGCCTTTCGAGTACAGGAGTGCTCAGCTTGAGCGCATTGTCCAATGCATCGGGCAGTTCGTGGGCCCCAGGAGGGATAGTTCTCTTGCTGGGGCTGCCCTGGGGCGTGCTAGGTGGATTGATGAAGCTGTTTCTTGTGGGTGTCTCTGGTCGCGAAGAAGCATGAGTGTCCCTGGCCCCTCCTGGGAATAGGTTCGCCATGAAGCCCGACATCGTTGCGACGTTGCCAGACAAACGGCTCGCGATGGATTGAGGGAGGGGAAGTGAAGGGGCACGAAAGCCGGGAATAAAATGAGCAAACAGTCAGCTGGTGGTGGTATGGCTGATGTGAAGAATTCGAAAGGATTGAAATCGCTGCCGGGTACGAATAAAGTTGCGGGCTCTTGATAGAGGATGGCCAGCGCGGCTTATTATGTTGTTGTCTTCTCCGACGTGGGGTTGACTTGGGCTGGAATCCAGAGCGATGATGGATGGAGACAGGCAGCCCAAGATCTATGGGCCTGAAGGCTGATAGAGCCATGCACAGTCGATCGATGCCCGGGTGGGCACTCGCGTTTTAGGGAGGGAGACAGGGAACAAAGGGCAGTGTTATTGGGTAATGCGGGGCACCAAGTCAACAATGTTGCAAGGGCAACCGCTAGGGACCCCTGTAAAAGGAGACATGCACGTGATACATGCGATAGATACCTACGATGGAACGATAAACGCTAACCAGTCAGCGAACGGGCTTCTTGCTGATGGCCAAAGCTTCTTTCCTCCAATGCCAACTTTTGACAAGGACGTCGAAAATCATCACGTCGGCCAAACCATCCCATACCAGCCCGACATCCCAAAATGCCGAAGGAACGCAACTTCAATCCTGTGCAAGCCCAGCGCAAGGCTGACAAAGCCAAAGCAATCAAGAAAGGTACGCCCATGACCCACCCGGTGTCTATGCTTGCGCTCATTGGTGACGCCTTTACTGATGCCTTAACCGTGCAGGCAAGGCTGAAGTGCAATCCCGTCGCAATGAGAAGCTTGCCCGTCGAAATCCCGAACGAATCAAGAAGCAGATCGACGACCTCAAGGCCATTACAGATGGCGGTGGCAAGCTCTCTCGCCACGAAGAACAAGTCCTCGAAGGTCTCGAGAAGGAGCTGCGTGCAGTGAACAAGGCCCGCGAAGCACTAGGCGACAAAGCTCCTTCATTTGGTCATGGAGGCTTCAACCGAGATGTTGATTCCTCGAGGAGAGTCCTCGGAAAGCGGAGAAGGGACGACAACGAACTGACAAGCGACGAGGACGTCTCTGATGATGTCAAAAGCATCCCCATGCCGCGAGATACCCCACCGCCGATTCCAAAGGAAATGATGGATAAATGGTACGCCAAGAGACGAGCTCGCTGGCAAGCTCAGCAGGCCGAAAACCAGAAACCGGACGAGAAGGAAGAGAAGCCTGCAGCACCAGAGCCGAAGACTGTGTACGAGGCCAAGCCCATGGTTCGAAATCTGGCGAAGGAGGCAGTATCTGCATTTGTGCCTACCGCCGTCAAAATAAAGATGGATAAAGGCAAGGGCCAGGGTGGTTTGATGGAACCTGAGGAAGCAGACAGGCTCGAACAGGAGGGCTACTTAAAGGCACGGGCCTTGACGGACGGAACCGAAATCGCTGGACCCAAGAGAGTTATGGTCGAAGATGCCGACGATGACGATATGTGATTCGGGGTCAATTGCACATCCCTATTACTATCGCCCTCGTTGTGCCATAGCACAGTCCGGGAAGGCCTGGCAGTGAGACGTAACTGCTCACAGCCCAGTTGCATATTGCATGACGAAACCTCTGCAGCCTCGCGCAGCACACGAAATTGGGCAAGTATCGATACTGCTGCCGCCTGACAGTCTCGGCGACAGCCTCTTTCGCACTTTTAGAACTGTGGCGTTTACCCCCGAGGTTTTCCAAACAGACGCAGAGTGCGGGATGAAAGCACTGCCTTCCGGCGTCACAATTAGGAATGAGGTACGAAGAGCACCTTGATTGGCGACTTGCAGATTATGCGACGCAGGGACTACTCCAAAGTCAGGTTATCAACGTCACGAGGGCAACAAAACAATGACTGGCCATCCTTCGTCCCAGTTGCCCAACAATGGTGTGGTTTCCCCTGGAAATTGATTCTGGCAGCTTAACAAGCTTCATTGAAAGTTGGTCCAGTCTGGAAGAGAAAGGGGGGAAACGATCACTACACGACCATAGCCACCGAATCATGCGTCGTTTCCGAAGCAGCATTTGCAAAACGGCGCGTCTTCGACTTTATTAGTAGCACTCAGGCACTGGCCGGCAACCCTTCGATTCGGTACAGGATATGATAATCCCAGGTTGCTGCCAAACATAGACAGCGACATCCTAGGGCACAGAAGAGGATACATCAAAAGATAACCATGCCAAGTAAAGCGAGGCTTCTGGATATCCCCCTAATGTAAGTACAGGTCTTGTGGCCAAATATGGCGTCCATACTACGCCCTTCCTATAAATTGTATATTATAAGGCGCTGCCTCGTGTTTAGGGGTAATGCTGAGGCTTGTACTTATTAAGATACATTTTCAAGGCGGTGTGTACCTAGCAACCTCACGAGAACCAACTGCCTTGCAAACGTACCTTAGCAAGTACGGGTCTTAACATTACTACTCTTAGTGACGCAAGGCAGCATAATATACAACATGCAGTAAAGGCATAGTATAGACGCCACATTTGACCATGTAAATACGGATACTGTAACGCTACCAGCCGGGGATTCGGGACAGAGCCCCGAACAACTCCATGTTTCAATTGGCTCACAGGCCTGTGTCGACTTTTCCTCTGATAGGATGACCAGCATCTGACGTCGACAGACATTGAATCGAGTTACTTGAGCACCAGAGATCTTCCCTGCCGAGTTTAAACAGGATTTCAACTGCCCTTGGTTCCACAAGACCGGAGTCTGTTCCGGACACATGCATCCTAGCGATCCCGCCCCCCTCACCAAGGCCAATGTGCTCAACCTTTGATGCAAATCGCGGCCGAGATTCCATTAGCAACTTGAAGTCCTGTTATCGGCGAACTTTCCGACTCCATTATTGGTCATTGGAAAAAGCCTTTCTCCATCTTGTGCGTGGCTCATATGTAGGCGCCGTATGTGTTCGCGTAGTGGCGGCATAGGCACTTGATGCACGTTTGTCACTGGGTTTCTGTGTTCGTCTACCCTAGTTTGCAACATCAAAACAGCGGATCGAATTGGCTACTTATTGTCCGCCTGTCTGTCTGCCAACTATCAAGGACAATCAATCGTGCCATCGAATTCCGAAACTGCATTCTCAAGCCAAAGCCCCCCTCCTGGATTGTAGCCCTAGCAGCACGATACACGTACACGTTCATCGGGATCGTGACGCTGGGAGCTATGACGAAAATATTCGTCAAGAATGTTCGCGTCTTCGATAGCGAGGTGATACGTGATCCTGGAAACGTCGTCTTCACTCGGTCCGCCGGCAATATTAAGGACCCCATGGCCGATGGCTCTGAGGCCGAGACGTCCGATTGCGTCGTCGACGGGCGCGGCTGCACGTTGTTACCCGGCTTCATTGACGTCTACACCAACATCAAGGGCGCGAATGCCGCTCTCGGTACCTTTGCAAGCCACGGAGTCACCACCGTCATCGATCTGAGCAGCAGCACCCAGCAATGCCAGGCTATGCGAGTCTATGCTGCCGGTAGGACGGGTCTGTCCACTTTCCTCACCTCTGGCACTGAGGCCACGCCTGCTAAAGACTATCAACCGCAGCTGTACGACAGCCCGGACGAGGTTGTCATCCGCACGCGCGAAGACGCCTTGAGGTACGTCTCGGCGAGATCGAGCGGCCCGGACCGAGCGGACTTTATCAAAGTCGTCGTTGACACGCACTCGCCGACGGACGACATCCTCAAGGCCGTCGTCGGCGCCGCCCACGCCCACGGCAAGCTCACCATCGCCCGAACCGCCGGCAAGGCGAGCTACGAACGCGCCATGCTCGCCGGCTTCGATATCTTTGCCCACGCGCCCCTCGACGCGGCCCTGGACCCCGCCATGGCGCGCGACATGTCCGCCCAGGGCAAGGTCTTCGTCCCGACGCTCGCCATGATGCGGAAGCGCGCGCTGGCCGGGGAGTCTGGCACCTCGACCGCGACAACGACCGCCGACGCCCCCTCGCAGCGCCGCGACGATGACTCCGCCGACCCGGGCTCGATACGGCACGCCGACCCGGGCGCCACGGCGGGCGGCGACTACGCCAACGCGACGGCCACCGTGCGCACGCTGCACGACGCCGGCGTCACCATCTGCGCCGGCACGACGGCGAACCTGGTCCCGGGGGCCCAGATGCCGTTCGGCGAGAGCCTGCACGAGGAGCTGCGCCTGCTCGTCGAGGACGCCGGCATGTCGCGGCTCGACGTGCTGCGCTCGGCGACCTGCGTCGCCGCCAAGGCGTTCCGGCTCAGCGACCGGGGCATCGTCCGGGGCGGCCTGCGGGCCGATCTCGTCCTCGTCGAGGGGAACCCGCTGGAAGACATCAACGTGACGCGCAACATCAGGAGGGTCTGGATCCAAGGGGAAGAGGTCGATCCCGGGGGTACTGCGGCGTAAGGCGGACGGCACGTCTCATGGTCATGTCTAAATATTGGGTGGCTTTCTTTGAATCGTCCCTGGACCATCACAATACGGTCTTATTCGATAGCGTGACAAGTGGAGGTATAATATAACAATCTTCGTGGCCAGAACGAGCCCTCTACTAATGACACGAGGATCCTTGCAACCCCATGCTAGTGCTATGGACTGATCTTGCGGACGCAGAATAAGCTCCGAGTCTCGGAGTCATGTCGAAAAGAAAAGACAAACGTCGTGCATCACCGGGATGGCGGGTGCACAAACACATCATCGTCCATCGTCACCCCGCCTCGTTCTCCTCCTCGCCCTCCGCCGGGACATTCCGGCCGTACGTGCTCGATAGTCTCTCCGAAGCCGACCGTGTACGTCTCGCCCTCGGGTCCTAGCATGCCGCCCTTCGCGCCGTCAAAGATCTGCACCCCGCTCACCAGAACCATGGGTGCGGCGGCGCACGAGGGCGCCGCCGGCATCCGCCCGTACGACGGCACCCGCACCTTCAGGGCCCTCGCTCTCTCCTCGACGCCCGCCAGCAGCTCCTGCGCGCGGTCCGAGACGCCGACGTTCGCCATCTCGCCGAGCACGCAGCACGCGCGGCCGATGGTGTCTTGGATCGCGGGGGTCGCAGTGTCGGTCTCGAGTCGGGGGAGGAGGGCGTGGGCGACGAAGGAGCAGTACTCGGCGGCCCAGTATTCGTGCCTGATGGTGTAGATGCCTCGGTAGATCCAGAGATTCGTCATCACGGAGCTCGCGTGTAGGACCTGGAGGGAGGCGGCGTCGCGGTTGTCAAAGTGGTCGGTGCCGGTGTGGCTCGTGTAGCTGAAGAGGAGCTTCAAGGCGACGAAATCGTACGTCGCTCTTGTTTAGGGGAATGGATGTCAGCCAGGGATCTCTGTCGAAGGTTTTGAGTCCGGCACATAGAGAGCCGGAGCAAAAAAGCGACTTACTGGAGCAACAAGACGGACGGAGAAACACTGTTGCTCGTCATGAGGTGGCCCGGAAGTGCTAGCTTCCAATAAAGCAGCTTGTTGTAAAGTGCCGTGCACTGTGTGCTATTCAAGAGCGATATTTGACCGTCCTTCAAGACGCCCGACATTAACTGGTCGGTAATTTCGCAAAGGGAGCACTTTGCACTGAACACTTGCAGTTGGTATGATGTCTGGTTAGCAATGTCATTCCCGCCAGCAGAGGACACCGAGCCTGGTGAGCTGGATCCTTGGTGTACTCCCAAGTTCTCGAACGTCTTCATGATGAGCGGCTTCGATACCAGCATATCTGGAGAGAATAGCAAGGCCATTTTTCTGTGAGGAGAAATGACTCGTCAGCCGCGCGGTGTTCTGGTGACCGGCCATCCAAAGGAGGTGAGTGAGGACGTACGCGAAGAAGCAGTAAAAGCCCCATGTGATGTGAGAAACGGCCTGCCAGATCCTGACATCTTGCTCATCTTCCTTTCCGGAAACCCCAAAGTGCGTGGAGCTGCCGGTGTCGAGGCCAATCGCGAGCCAGGTGTGCTGGAGCAAGCCCTTGAGGCTCGCGCACTGCGTGCGGGACGCTTGAGAGCCCTGGTTGCCGGCAAAGAGCCAGAGGAAGGCTGCACCCTGCAGCAGAGTCAACGAGCTCACACGCTTTTCCGAATCGAGCAGATCGAATGCATGGCTAGCGAATCTACGGCTTAGCGCAACCATGTCCCTTGAATACGACTCGGGCTGCTTCCTCGTCGCGTGTAGCTGCAGTCATCGGATAGGATCGTTAGCGTCAAGAGCCTGATTAGGACACAAGGGGCACACAGAGGAGGATCATAGGCACTCACAGAAGCCACGGCGAGTATGGCGTTCACGAGGAAGGCCGAGCAAAACCCCCGGCTCTGGCCAGTGGAGGAGTCTGGCCTGGCGGCGCTCAAATCGCCGATGAAGAGCTCTCGATCGATAAGATGGGACAGGGTATCGTCCCATGTCCATAAGAGATCAATGAGGTAGGTCGAAAATTTGTCGTCTTGCAAAACAGTTGTCCAGCGCGAAACGGGCAGGGTGGGTTTGGGATCAACGTTGCCAGCTAGCAGGGCCTTTGCTGGTCCATCGGAGCTAAATCGGCGAGGGGTCAGTAACATGGGGCAAGAGTCTGATATGATATACTGAGATACAATGTACCTGAGTGTCAAATCTCTAGTTGCTGGTTCGCGAAGGAGGACTTCTGGTTGGTATGTGAGGTCTTCATGATCTTCCGAGTCTCCTACAATACCATCATGTTAACGACTAAAACATCCCAAGTCCCCCATACACCCGCAGACTGTGGAAATTCCTACCCCTCTGGCGATAAATATCCGGGAGCAACAGACTTGCATCAGCGATGGACTCAATAGCCTCATCAAGACGTTCCGAGTGCTGCAATTGCTTCAGAATATCTTGAGAGGTCCCATCTCGGTTCGTTCGGAGTAGTTCCAGGACACGCTGGCTTTTCTCGTGTGCCATCGACACATGACTGAGCTTCTGCTTTTGGGCCTGCCTCTGTGATAGACCCTCAGGGACGGGGTAAACACAGGGTGCATTCGATGCCTTGCAGGCGTAGCAGCATGGTCGGACGCCATCGCACTGCCATGTCTTTCAGCCGGGGTTGGTCCTTTCTTGACTGTGTATACAACAAAGGTAACAAACACAGTGGAACAGGGGAAGGGTTTTGTCTACCGACCTTGATCTTCCTCTTCCGGCAACCTGGAAATCGCATTAGAGACGCGATTTTTCAAGGCCTGGGTGGAAGGAGCATACTATTGCACGCTGCTGACACTTGTGGCCTCTTCCTCTTGGGTGCCGACATCATGCTTGAGACAGGCGGCCGGTCACTAGCGCTGAGCGGTAGCAGTGGCCTCAGCTTCACCATATTTTCCATCATTCAAGTTCGCTCGAAGTAGTCGTACACAAGGTTGCTTCTTCTGGCTTGCGTATAGCGTACTTGGGTGAATTGTAGACGGAGTGACATGAGACAATGAAGAGTACCCGTCGTAGAAGGCAATGAATGGTGCGAGCTACCTACCCACGGTGCGATGAATACAGGTCCAACTCCAAACGTGTTGCTCCAGTAGTTCACGAAACGTGGGGTCCGGGAAAATATTGGCCATTGACGGAGCCAGTTGTTGTGATTGAAGTGGTTCTGGCGGGTGCCCGAGGGAGGGCGGTAGGTATTTCGAACCTACTAGGTACTCGTACAAGTCGCCCAGGTACTACGCATTAGGTACGTCAGAGGGGAGGAAAAAGGAAAGACCGGCCGACCAAGATTTGGGGCAGACCCCTTAGGGTTAGGCCAATAGCTTGAAGACAAGCCAGAGGCACCCTACCTAGTGTACAAGGAAATCGGCATCTAGGGATCAGTGTTGGGTAGGTATCCAGATAAGCTCATGACCAATCAAGATCTGCGGCTGACGCAACATGAAGTGGGCTATCTGTGAGATCATTGCAAATATAGAGTCGGGAATACTACCGGGCCAATATCATGCTTGGAGTTTGTCTGGTCAAAAGGTCAGATAACACCCCCCCCCCCCCCCCCAAGAGACACGTCGCATCTCAAATTACCATGCCGTGCTCAAGCTCAAAGAAAGTATGTGAACACGAGACGGCACATTTCGGGCATGATTTGATGCAACGTCTGTTTAGCTCCCTTTCTGAGAGTTCTCCCCCACGATTCAGGGATGCTGTCGGTGGGGGCACCGGAGTCTGCCCCGAAGCTAGCGACGGCTCCTGATTCGGTGACGGGAAGTGGGTCAGGGACGCAAGCCATATCGCATCATTCATTCGTACCTACCTACCTAGTGACACGCTGCCCAATGGCCAAGCCAGAGTCCCAGGTGCGTTTGCATGCTTGGTTTGCAGCCTAGCACCATGTACATCGCATTAGTGATCACACCGGAATAGCTCCGCGTGTATTGGAGATTGGAGCAGGCTGGACCTTCTCGCTACAACGAACGCCAGTTAAACGCTTGGGAGTGAGACGTCCTGGTAGCACAAGGCCCGCATGCACACAGTACTTGCAGTTGCTCCTCAAGGAGGCAAACAAAATGCAGATGCGGAGAAAGCAAAGCAGGGAACTCGAGGTGCTTCAAACACGATTTAGGCAGGTAGTCTAGACGTGCGTGGTATCAGTCTGTCATCCGGAGATGGTGCCGGGGGGGGGGGGGGGGGGGGGGGGGGGGGGGGGGGGGGGGGGGCGAAATATCAAGGACAGTCGCTGCAGATGCGTGCTGTCGCATATTGTTGTCATGGGGCCGCAATGGGCGATGTCCAATCCGGTTTATGCATGCTTGCATTTCGATACCGATTTTTTTCCGGTTTTGCTTTTCAACACAACCGACTGGCGCACTTGGCCCCTGTTATCTTCCAACATCAAAATAACAAGGCCCAGGAGGCCATGCGTACATAGTAAGCTCTGAAACCTAAGCATCGGGCGTGATTAGTGGCGGGGGTTACATCAAGGAAAGACATGGTGGGTCTTTTCCAGCTGCCAGCCAGCAGCATCGCAGGTTTAGTTAGAAACGGCGGATGGTGGTAAGGTACAAGGCGACGCTGAGATGGCATGCGTGATGCGTATGGTATCGGCTAGCAGGTGGTTCAGTGTAGCATCATTCCCGATCACTTTGTTTAGAGTGCTCCGAGCTGCTCGATGTAATGAGTTGCTGTAGTGTCGTTGAGCGGCGGTGAGAACACCACCTAATCAAACGAACTTGTGGCATAGCTTTCATGGGATCGTCGTTTGCGAAGCGGGAAGGACCGTAGGTAGGTAGGTAGGTATTCCAACGTGAAAAGGAAGGGGCAGCAAGGCCTCGCGGAACGAGAAGACGAGACAGAGGTCACATTCTCAGTGGAAGACAAAAGCAACGGTCAATGCATGAGGCTGCGGGAGAGCTATAAGCGATGATTAATGGTCCATACAAATGGCGACGGTGGTCCCTCCGAATTCCACAGGCAATGATGTGCAGAATGTGTCTGTAAGGGTAAGGGGGGCTGCATGGTGACCCCTCTACTCCGGGATGACCCAGGTAGTTTGGATATGTTTCCGCGGGAATGGCAGGCGTCCAATGATCGGCCGAGGAGCACGCCCCGGGGCAGGGAAACATGAACATGGACCACCGTGGTAACCTCGTCGCCACGGAGGGATTCGAAGGCGATAGGTAGGTAACTTGCTTCATTATTGTGTTGAGTATTGGGCATGATACTTATACTATGTTTTTTAAACTGTATCTATATTACGGTGTACCTGGCGACCCCACGAGGAACCAACTGCCTTGATAATGTACATATACCTTAGCAAGGAGGGCAAGGTCATCCCTTGCGGCTGCATTTGGTCAGGAAGCGTCAAATTTTTTAGTAACAAGGGCGAAGAAAAAGATTCCGCCTCTGAGGTAGAAGAGAAGCAGAAGCAATTGTCAACTACCTACCTAGGGAGGGGCGTGACACCAGAGGGAAGATTGATGTTGGCATTTGGTGCAGACGGGAGGTGGGGGAAGACAAAGATAGTACATATACTTACTTATAGGTATGTACCTACCTACAAGTAAGTACTTGCCTACCAAGCCTACCTGCCTAGGTACCCAGGGACGGAGGTTCGTATGTGAGAGAATAGAAGGAGCAGTCACTTACCTACCTACCTACCTACGTAGGTACCTACTGTAGGCAGGCGGGTGCTCCACTTAGCAACTGGGTACATAGGTAGGAACCTGGCAGTACTGCCGGAGTCGCTTCCGTAACCAATCACAATAGCCGAGAAAGCCCCGGAATGCGTTCCGACATGTACACAACAACCACTGGCTGCTCGAACAACTCGCTTGCCTCTAAACCTCCCCAACAAGTCTATCAGCGAACCGCGTAGTTGACGTCCGGCCTCTTCTCAGTCTTCTTTATATTCTTTTTGTCCGTCTTCTTTTGCTGCTCTGAACATCTACACGAGTTACAGTCCCGATTGGTGCCTGAACCCTGCGACCACAATGGCGGATCGTACCTATCCCAGGTATCGGCGGCCCGTATTGCTCATTTTGCGTCTGGGATATCGTTTCATTGCAACCCAACCCGCCTCGCCTATCTGTCAAAGGATACCTACGCTGCCGCTTGCGCATGCCTTGCGCAGTACGATATGTATCTCCTAGGTATTCTCCATTTGAAACATTTGGCGAGGCCACCCCCCGCGCCCCTTGGGTGGCCAGCCAGCCATCGATCCATCCACCCATCCACCCATCCATCCATCCATCCTTCGTCCCTTGTTACTCTCAAGCGGACAACACCCCCATCTGGGCCATCTCGCGTACACAATCCTTCTTGACAACCATCTCGACCCAGTCTAAATATGCCCTCGCCCCCCCTCCCCAGTATTCGTCATCTTTCCTCGACCCCTGGTGCCTCTGTTGCCTGTGTCTTCTTTTTAACTTCCGACTTGTATCCACATGTCAGCACTTGGACCTTTACTCTGGCTCTCGACACAAACCGTTTTCGCTCTCATCCGCCTCCTCACGTTCATCCCTATCCTCACTTGAAAGTCAGATTTATCGGGTGACAGGCCGAGGCAGCGGCTACTGAGACCATTAGTTGCATCGACTCTTCTTTTTCGTTGCGACCTGACTACCATCGCCAGGGCGGCTGGTCTTGAAGGTACCCACCCCAAACCTCTACAAGTCTCCTTCTCAGAACCCAAGTCAGTTAATCTCCGTCGTACAGGAATCAAATGGCCCAGTCAGGCTACACCGACCAATTGTTGGTAGCTGAGGCACAACAGCTGGCCCTGCCCTTTTATGCCACACCGTTGGAGCAGACTTCTTTCTTGTCGCACTCCAACGGGGATCAGCTCTGTCAGCAGTGGCCTGGGTGGGATTACCAACCCTTTGAGCCAGTCTTCTCCCCGCGCAACTCCGCAGGATCAATGAGCTCCGTTCAATGGGAGGCCGAACGACAGAGCCATCAGTCCTTCGAGGCTACCAGACCAACAACGGATTGCACAACTGCCAGCTGGTCGTTGCAGCCGGGAAACGGGTATTCGTACCAGCAACAACAGCAGTACCTTCATTCGCCGCAGTCTGCCATCCTCAGTCCGCCGCTTCAATGGCCCGCCTCTACCTGTGACCCTCTCACCAGAGACCCAGCGCGGCAGCCTCCTTTTCCCCAGAGTCACAACCTACCGGGGCCAGAGCCAGAGCCACAGCCGGAGCCAGAGCCGGAGCCAGAGCTAGAGCCAGAGCCAGAGCTAGAGCCAAAGCTAGAGCATAGAGCTATTGCAACGAAGAAAAGGGCAACCATCCCTGCAAGAAAACCAGCAGAGCCGCGTCTTGCGTCGATGAGCAGCCGAAACTACTCTAAGACGGCGCGGGTCGCAGCTGTCGGTACTACTGAATCGCCTCTCACCAGCTCGATGTCGTCCAGGGACAAAGGAGCAAGGGCAGAGAACAACAACGGGGACGAAGAGAGCGACGAATCGTTGGTACCAGCAGGGCCAGACTGGAAGAAGCCGTATCGCGTCAAGAATCGAGCCGCTGCCAAGCGCTGCCGCGAGAAGACGAAGCAGTACGAGATCGATCTGACCAACCGGGCAAAGCAAGTCACGGAGGAGCGCGTGTACCTCGATGCTTGCGTAACTGCGCTCAAAAACGAGGTCCTCTCCCTGAAGAACCAGATCCTTCAGCATGGCAGCTGCGACTGCGATATGATTCAGGGATACATTACCAGGACAGCCAGCTCCGTCAGCGTTGCCGGACACGACCGCCAGCATGCAACAGGTTAGGAAGAGGAGGGTCGCAGCTCCGAGTTGCACTACACCATTCGGCGTGCGCAGCTCACGTACACACGACACGACAACGATGCGACAACGATGGTGAGCGTGCTGAGCTGGGCACTTAGAGCATCGAAAAGCGCAAAAGGGAGTGAGGCTACAATTTTGGACCGGTAGCACTTGCTGAGAGATGGAAGAGTTGTGCCGTCGGATACCAAACGTAAGTAGGGTCCTGGAGTTTTTTATTTACTTTTTTGTCTTTTTTCCCCCCCTTGCCCGTTTTTTTCTTTCTTTTCGCCCCGCT
Source organism: Colletotrichum zoysiae (assembly GCA_030867305.1). Lineage (NCBI taxonomy): Eukaryota > Fungi > Ascomycota > Sordariomycetes > Glomerellales > Glomerellaceae > Colletotrichum > Colletotrichum zoysiae. The sequence continues at coordinate 166,130 of MU842842.1, forward strand.
CATCGTGGCCATCACTCGACCTTTCATTTCCTATCGCTACCGGCTCTATTGAACGATGTCTTTTCTGCGGCAATCTCTCTTCGAATGCTGATTGACTCGCCTTCGATTCCTTTGCTGATTATCGTTGTGGAACCAGGTCTAGTTATTTCGTTGGTCACTCGAAGATGATGTTGGCGGGTCGAGCCACGTCCAGATACCATATGTCAAGTTGGTGTGGTTGTCTCCGACCAACCAACTGCCACGGGCCTGGCCATAGCGCACCCACACATGCGGGCTTCAGCAGAACGAGCGAGCACATTGCATCTCGCGGTCGGTTCTCGACGGGCAGGCCGAGTGATGTCATGCCATCATCTTTATCGCCGTCGATTGTTCTTCTTCGTCATTGCCATCGTCACTTCCATGCACGCGGTCTCTGCTTTCTTGCCCTTTCTCGTCAGACCCAGCCCCGGAGGACTAGAGTGCCGTCTGCTCGGCCACCCGCCCTTCCCCCATCCCCCGCGTGCACTTCGTCAGGTTTCAGCGGCCACAAGGAAACACGACAGACGGTTGCGAGCATCCAATCCTGGAGCTGCTGACAGGAACCGACAACTGGGGTCCGATGTACAGGCAAACTCTCGATAAGCATAGCGGTGTCTGGTTCCCTGGCGATACCCTTGCCTTGCAGTGGGTGAACAGATCGCACGGCTGCTTTTCCCAACTGATGGGCCTGGCCTAGTCGTGGCCAGACGGGTCCATGGAAGTTTGGACAGCTTTGCAAGGCTAAACTTAACGTCTCAGTCCATGTCATTATTCCCCCCCTTCCCAATTCCACGTCTCGTGCTCTTTTTATTATTATTTTTTATTACTACTATTCCACATTCCTCGTTTTCCATCGGGAGGTCCTGGTGCGAGAGCATTGCCAGCGCTGGAAGACCACTCAGAGAGGGGGGAGGGTCCCAGCTAGCACTAGCACCAGCAACAACAGCGCCTACCTACACCACCACCACCACCACCACCATCAGTACCTCCTCTGTTCTTTTGTTCTCTTTTCTTTCTCCCCCCCCAGCAGCAGCCACCACCCCTGAGCACTGGAGTTGGCAAGAACCACCACCGCCGCCGCCGCCGCCTTGCCCATTTCGTCATATCCTTACCTCATAGGCTTGAGGCAATTGCATCCGCGACAAGGACATGAGGTAGTCATTTCAACGTTTTCCAAAGGCCAAAAATCGACAAGAACCACCGCGGCACACGACACGTCAACTCCGATCCGAAACCCCAATCATCAGCATGGCCGGCGGGTCGGCAGTATGACGCGCCTTATTCCAGAAAATAGAGACATTCGAAGCGAAGCGGCGGGCGGATCTGCTCTTGCGGTTGAGGCCCGCTCTGGCTCTGGTTCTGCCCTCTCACCCTTTGGATTCGCCCACCCGCGCGCCCATTCCTTCTTCGGCCGGAGATCTCGCCGTTACGACTACTACTACACGCCTACGCTTCCTATCACCAGTCATCGGCGAACCTGGTTGCCCACCAGGCCAGCCCGTGGCCTTCCTGTGCTCAAGGCCACGATGAAACCCCAGCGAGACATTCTGCCCGCAGGCCCAACAGCAGCCAGCAGCGCCTCATCGGAGCGGGAGTCGACCCCGCAATCCGCCACCGGTTCCACGCCCAGTGCACCCAGACGCCGCCCCCAGACCAAGATCGCTTGCACATCATGTCGTCGAAGGAAATCAAAATGCGATGGCATGCGTCCCGTGTGCTCCTTGTGCGCCGGCATGGGTCGTACCAAGTGCGAGTACGATGCCGGCCCAGACGTCACCCGCTTTGCTGCCCTCAAGACCAAGCATGAGGGGCTGCAGCGACGCCTCGCCCTCTTTGAAGAACTCTTCCGCCTGCTGTCAATGCGCTCCGATGCCGAATCTCTCGAGATCATCAGCCGTATGCGCATTGCCAATATCGAGACAGACATCGAGGATCTCGTAAAGTTCATCAAGAACGCCGACTTGCTGATGCAACTGTCCTCCACTCAAGCGGACCACACATCTCCTGCATCAGGGGCACTGGGTGCCGGCACGCATCTCCCGGGCACGCCCCTGGACGACATCTCCTCTCTTTTCGAGCTATTGTAATATTGATCTAGCCAGAGGGCTCTCCCCCACCACGTATTTTACTGACAGCAAGATATCAGAAAATCGGTCATTGTCAAACTCGATCCCTCGGCTCGGTCTGCGTTTCTGGACACCATACGACACCAAATAGACGTCTTCACCTCACATGAGGGCGACCGACCCGGCTCTGCCGATACAGTCAAGCTAGAAGAGATGTCAGGTGTAGACGCACACGCAGGGCCGGATGGCGAACGACCCCAAGAGCCAGGGGCCTTTCTAAGGCACTTGCTCAACGATGACACGACATGACTGAGCTGAGGTACCCATTCTGCCACGGGCGGATTCGACACATCCCCGTGTGGAAGCAACGAGCTGATAAAGTTAACGAGAGGGGGCAATCGGTCGGCATAAAGGATGCAAAAGGGCACACCCGTTTTTTATCGGAAAGCTCGAGGCGTACTGGCCACCACGACGAAAATGGCGGTGGACTCTGAAACACTTCAGCACACACAGGACAGGCCAGGGTTTTCTTTTCTTTTTCCGGCATTGGTATCATGTCGCTAAAGGCGGACACTGTTCATTTTCAGCGAGCAATGTTTTGGTAGGTCCTTTACACGCGAGGCTTGGTGGCTGTAAGCACGAGGCTTCGGCTCGGCAATCCGATGGTGGCCCACGCGGTCGGTGCCAAAGGCGACACTACCCGGGTGGTCTCGGACCGAGGCTCAAAAGGGGCGGCAGAGGGGTGCTTGCTTGTTGACGGAAACGTTGGAAGCTCTTTTCGTGACTTCAGTCACCGGGGAAGATGGAATACGAAAGGTATGGTTTACAGCCGCAAATACGGGGTCTTATTGTCAAGCGAAAATCTAGGCGGCTGAGGGAGGCTAACGGGAAATCCCCAAGTCTCTTACGAGCCCAGAGGTGGACAACGCCACACAGCAGCACAGTTTCGGTCAAAGCAAAACAAGGGCGGAAGGAAATTAAGGAAGTTTGAATATTGATCACAGACACACGCGATGAACATGCTGAAGAAGTCGATGGGGAAAGACCAGACCCTCTTCTTTGATGAGATTCTCGGAGTTCCCATTCTGTGATGGTTTTTGGCTGCGATTCCAGGCGCTGGTCCCCTCCCCCTAAGCTAGAAGGAGAGGGCGGTCCCCCGTGAGGGTAGCACAGGTACACAATCACGAGGACAACGCAGAAAGCAAGACAGGCGGGATACACGCGAGCTGGTTGTACGTGGTGAGCGTGTGATGGTTTTGGATGGTTGGTCCGCATGCCCAGGCGCCAGATCAGCCGTCGGTGAGGGCCCAATGTCCATTCCAGGCAGGGTGTCCGGCCCCAACACGAGCCGTCGACCTGACCTGCGAAGCGGACCATTACCGAACGTCGCGACAAGAGGAGTCGTGTGGCTAGCTAACAAGGCGGCGTCATGTCGGTACGGGCCCGGGCCGCGAGCGCGCGGATTCTGCATGGATGTGCAGGGGAAAGGAAAATGAAGCATCATGGATGATGATGTCTGTCTAGGCAGACGAAACGCGGTCTTTACGTTCATTCTATTGTTGTTTTCTCTACAAGGCTCTCGCTACACCACCAACCGACGCACCCCCAAGGCACGCCGAGCCGCCAGTTTGTTTTTGTGTGGGGGGTGGGGGGGGGCTTGTTTTATCTTATTTCTCGATTGATTTGGTACGAGAAGGAAGCGGAAGGGCTGCAATGGTGGGCGGCTAGCGCGCGCCATGGTTGTCGGGGTGTCGGCCGACGGTTCGGCTTCCGGAGCGAATGGCGATATACCTATCTATGTAACCACGGGGGGAGCTGGGAACCAGGCGAAATGGCCTGAGATCAGCACACACTCGAAGGGGAGAAGGCCCCCGGGATGGGGGAGGGGAGGGGGGCGGCCGCGGTGCTTGCTCGGCCGTGTCCAGGCGAGACCTTTTTGCTGCCGTCAGCGTTATTCGTTATTTTTGCCCTCAAATGGGCATCAGTTCTCGCGCGGGTACTGCAAGCGGGTGCAACATCCTTTACGGGGTTAGCCAGCCTTCGGAGATGCCTCCATCAAACTGGATTGGCTGGGCGCAAGTGTATCGCAACATGGTGTCGAAAGAGGCAGTAAGAGGGGCGGGGCGGGAAACTCCGCTATGATGGGGTGCTTTTTGAGGCCTTGGCTGGGCTCTGGGTCTCGCTCGATCCACGCTGGCCCCTCCCCTCGTCCATCGCAACGACGAAGGAAGAAAAACCCAGAGGGAATTGTGGGAAGGGGGAAAAAAGAAGAAGAAGAAGCCACAAATGGCCGCGGCGTGGAACGGCGGCACAGCACCAAAAAGACGACGTGGCGGAGGAAAAGGGGGGGATCAATCGTTTTTTTTCATGTGTGGACTTTTGGCTTTTGGCTTTCGGCTTCTGCCATTATTATTATGTGTACTTCGTACCTGTGGCGACCCTACGGGGAGGGGCCGCCTTGGATCAGTAAGGTAGGTCGTACAGGTACAATACCTACCTTGGTCTGGTGACAGGGGCGTCCCCCGCTGGCGGCCGGTGATGCGATAGTGGGCCGCTGACTAGTCTGGAATAGGTAGGCTCAAGGGGTAGAATCGTGTATCGGGTAAGGAAAATGGTGTTTATCCGCCCAGGTTGCACTGCTCATCCCCTGCACAGGCAGACCACTTGCGCACGGTTGCCTGAGACGAGACTCTTGGTCGAAGACTCGGACTTTGCCGGGCGCAACCCTCCTCCCCCGGTTTGCGTTATGTAATGATGCGGCACAGTTGCATCTAACCGACCGGGTAAACTACGGCGCGAACAGGAAAATGTCGAGCAGGCCATGGCAGCCGCCAGGAGGGCGCCAGGAGGGCGCCAGGGCGAGGTGGTGGGGGGCGAAGAACGACCAGGCCAGGTCGGTGAGTTATTAGGAAGGAAAAGGAAAAAAAGACAAAAAGCACAACATGGTTGATAAGGAAACCCCGAGCCTGGCATTCCGCTATCGGCCGAAAAGACGACACTTACGGGCCGCGTCATCCCCCCTCCCGTTAGTTGCCCTTATGTTGGGTAGGCAGCGCGGATTCCACTTGGGGGGGGAGAACTTCGTCCTCCTCCTCGCCATTAGCGGGCTTGGACATTCGTTTCCCGACGTCCTGTGCTGTGCTCTATTACATGTGTCAACACTGTCTTGGTTAGCCATTGAGAGCGGGCTGGTTTCGAGCAAGATGTGCGGGTATCGGAGCGTCCATCGCACCTCGGTCGTCGAAAACGCCAAACGGCGCGCAGCCAGGTTCATGTTGGTCGTGATGGTGGTTGTTCGTTGTTTCGACGTGCTAATGTAGCGCCGTCGCATTTATGCAGCTGGGCGAGCGGGCAGGCAAAGATCCAAGCGATCGCGATACATACACACTTGCGGTATCGGCTTGCACACGGCGACTCCCCCCTTCCTCATGGGGGAGGCCAGCGGAGCCTTCTCCGCCGGTTTCGTCTCCGTGACCCGTTGGTTGCTTGCTTGATGCCAGGCATTCGTGCAGTATGCGGCCTTCGCCGCCATATGTCGGTCAGGTGCTGCGTTGTGTTCCTTAGCGCTTGCGGTTTCCCGCGGCGCGGCGGCGGCCGCGGCCGGTCGGTGGTAGCGGGGGAATGACGAAGTCGGGTTGGCTGGAGGAGGAAAGGTTGCATGCAAGCATTTCAACGACTAATAACTGAAACACGCCATTGGTTCGTTCGATCACGATGTGCCTGGTATCCCGACTCATCGACAAACCCCGTCTTAAGGCCGCTTCACGCACGCAAGCACCCTGTAGTGACATTTACAGCCTGCAACCCACTGCATATCGAGAAACCACTACACCAATCCCGTCTATTCCCTCCCGTCATGACTGTTATGCCAGTGACCCAACCCTATCAACCAACCCCGGATAAGAGAGACGTATCAAGCCATATATCTACCAGGACTTTCGCCCTGGAAAGAAGTGTGCGAGTGCGGGTGCATGCAATCAGACGCTATCAGCCCACACTCAAACTCACGAGGAAACGCGAGCCGAAAGTTGAAGCCGGGCCCATAACGGCCCAACCCCAGCTAGCGAATCATCTGGAACCGACCCGTCTGCCTTTGCCTTTGCCTATTCACAACGGTTGTCGGCCTCGCCCGGCGCCGAACGTCGGAACCCGATGCAGCGCAAGACGGGGTGCGATAAAAAAAAAGTTTTTTCTTCTTCCATCATGCCTCCCTGTACCTACCAACTAGCGGGTTTCTTCTCTTGGCTTTCTCGCTCGTGTTCCGTGTCGTTCGCCTCTTCCTTTCAAACGGTTGCGCGTAGTGATGATTGAAGGAATGACTGGGCAGTTGCACCGGATTCACCCAACCCACCACCACCACACCTGGTCGTCCAAACGCAGCCGCCACTAACTACCCCTCCCTCCCTCTCTCGTGACCAGTCTACTCTAGCCAAGAGCGACTGGGCAAAGAGCTGGAGGAGGAACTGAAAAGTACAATCAGGTTTCGTTCGGCCGCTTCGCAACTGCCGGCGCGTCGGGGGCCACATTGGATATTGATATCAGTCGACGTCCGTTCCAAACCTTGATACTGTCCTACAAGAAACGGACTGTTCCTATCACTGTCACAACGACCGGCTTTCGGTGACACTTTTTTTATTTTCTTGGACCACCCACTCCAACGGGGGGCGCAATTAGCAAAGGAGGAAAAGGTGGAGAAAAAAAGAAGAGAGTCGATCACAGAGGGCGAAAGTGACATAGGCAAAGTATACACAGACGGGAGTGAAGGAAAGGATCACGAGACGTTGGGCGAAAAAGAGAAAAAGAAAAGAAAAGAGGAGGACAGTCAGGTTTCTGAGAGAGGAAGAGGAAGAGGAAGAGGAAGAAGAAGAGGAAACTCCAAATACAGACAGCACGAGACGTAATACGAATCCCCGCCCTCGCTTCTCTTCTATCCCCCCCTCTTCATGGACCCGGAAAAGGACGCCCAGCGCACGGGCGGCCGCCTCACCCCGGAGCCCGACTACGGCAACTATGACTTCCCGCTCCCGAACAAGACCGAGAGCGCAGCCCACGACGGCGCCGCCGCCGCCCTGGGCAACGACCTGATCCCCTCCGTCTCCAACGCCATCGCCGCCGCCGCCGCCAGCCACAACGACGACAACTACCTCGGCCGCGCCGACTCGGCCGCCGAGGACGAGGCGGCGTACCCCGAGGGCGGGCTCCGCGCGTGGTCCGTCGTGCTCGGGTCGTGGCTCGCGCTGTTCTCGGCGCTGGGCATCATGAACAGCCTGGCCATCTTCCAGACGTACGTCGCGACGCATCAGCTCGAGGAGTACAGCGAGGGCACCATCGGCTGGATCTTCTCCGTGTACAACTTCTTGTGCTTCTTCGGGGGCATCTACATCGGTCCAGTGTTTGACCAGTATGGCCCGCGGTGGTTTGTCCTGGCAGGGACGGCCTGTCTCGTAATTGGCGTCATGCTGCTGAGTATCTGCACACGTAAGTCGTCTTCCATCCCACCCCCCCCCCCCCCCCCCATGGCAGCGGCTCACAACTTTCCCCAGTATACTGGCACTTCATGCTCGCCTTCGGCATCCTCTGCGGCCTCGGCAGCTCCCTCGTCTTCACCCCCTCGATCGCCGCCGTCGGCCACTGGTTCAAGCTCCGCCGCGGTTTCGCCATCGGCATGGCCTCCACGGGCGGATCCATCGGCGGCATCGTCTTCCCGCTCATGATGAAGTCGCTCTTCCCGCGCATCGGCTGGGGCTGGACCATCCGTGCCGTCGGCTTCATCTGCCTGCTCCTCTGCGGCGCCTCCAACTTCCTCATCCGCTCCCGCCTGCCGCCCGCGCGCAACGCGAGCCCCCACCCGGACCCGCGCATCTTCCGCAGCGCCGCCTTCAGCCTCACGACGGCGGGCATATTCCTCATGGAGTTCGCGCTGTTCATCCCCCTGACGTACATCTCGAGCTACATGCTCAGCGAGGGCTTCAGCGAGTCCTTTGCCTTCTCCATCCTGCCCATCCTTAACGCCGGGAGCGTCGTCGGCAGGGCGCTGCCCGGCTGGTGGGCGGACAAGGCGGGCCCCTTCAACAGCAACATGGCCGCCATCGTGCTGTCCGTCGTCGCGTGCCTCGCCATCTGGCTGCCGCTGGGCTCGACCACGGCGGGCGTCGTGGTGTTTGCGGTGCTTTTCGGGTTCGCGACCGGGAACAACATCAGCATCAGCCCCGTGTGCGTCGGCAGGTTGTGCAAAACGCAACACTACGGGCGGTACTACTCGACGACGTACACCGTGGTCTCCATTGCGTGCCTCATAGGTATTCCTTGCGGCGGCGCTATCGTGACGGCGACGGGAGGAAGGTACTGGGGCGTCATCATCTTCACCGGCCTTGTGTACGTCCTGGCCCTTGTCGCGCTGATGGCTGCCAAGATTGTCTGCGTGGGAAAGGACATTTGGGGGATCTTCTAAATAAAAGACAGAAAAAAGAAAGGAAACTGCCGTTGACTTGGCTACAATTCGAATGAGAAGTTATGAAATATTGTACGATAGGCGCGAACATGGTGCATGTAGACCCAAGATTGTGAGCAAATCTACATAATGGCAACCGAACCTTGTTATAATACTGCAATTTTGCACATGTGCCGTCTGCCGTGTAACACCATGGTCGAAGATGGCAGGTTGGAACATGGATGATCGACTGTCGGTGCCGAGTGGGAAAACTACCTACATGCCGATGGGGAAGTTGGGTAAGGAATGTGCACTGCAGCACAAGCGATGGGGGGGGGGGAGGGCCGCCGACGGGACGTCGTCGCGAAGCCCCGAAGTAAGTACGTTCCCAGAAATCCGCAGCAGATTCCATCCCGGAGGTGCGGGTCGGCCGTGCACGGGCCTCCCTCCGGCCGTGCGGATGAACCGAACCGGCGATGGAAACGACGGATTAAACCCCTCGTCACTTCCTTTCCTCCCCCCCCGCGCCCTTATTTTATGAGCTATCTCCATTCGATCGGCTCACTTGTTCCATTGTGAGCTGACGGAGATACTGCTCAAGCAACCGTACCGTATACACTCTCAGATCTGCTGCTTTCGTGCCTCACAAAGACATCATAAACACAAGGTGAGTGACATGTAAGCCACGTCATATAAGATTGAACCGGAGGGAAGAGGTTTGTTTGGTGGAAGAGGTTGTGCCGGGCCAGGTCATTGAACCGGCTGCTTACACGGCCTGCACTCTTAGCGACATCGATGGGGCTGTTTAGCAATCGGAGATACCTTTTACGTTTGTGTTTGCGTATCAGTTCCCTGACGAGCCCGCAGATCTTACTCATACAGCCCATCTCACACCGTCCTCCCTGGCATTGATACCAAGCACTTTCTTGCATATAGAGAAGAGCACCCGCTACCATCTACAAACTTTTCTTCTTCCGTTCACCAGGGCCAAGATGCCAGGTCCTAATGAAACTGAGCGCCAAGAGGACGCCTACTTCTCCTCGCAACCTCCCCCCAAGAACCTCGAGTCCCACGTCGCCGCCGCCCGCTCCTTCATAGACCACCACGCGGCCTCCTCGCGGCGCGTCGTCCTCGTCACCTCGGGCGGCACCACCGTGCCGCTTGAGAAGCAGACGGTCCGCTTCATCGACAACTTCTCCGCGGGGACCCGCGGCGCCACCTCGGCCGAGTACTTCCTCGAGGCCGGCTACGCCGTCATCTTCCTGCACCGCCAGTTCTCCCTGCAGCCCTACTCGCGCCACTACTCCCACGCCACCGACTGCTTCCTCGACTTCCTGGCCGAGGGCGACGACGGCACCGTCGTCGCGAACTCGGGACACCAGGAGCGCATGCGCGCCGTGCTGCGCAAGTACACGGCCGCCAAGCGCAACAACATGCTGCTGATGCTGCCCTTCACGACCATCACCGACTACCTCTTTGAGCTGCGTGCCATCGCCGGGCTCCTGAGGCCCTTGGGCCCCTCGGCGCTGCTCTACCTCGCCGCCGCCGTCTCGGACTTCTTCCTCCCCCAGGACCGCATGGCCGAGCACAAGATCCAGTCTACCAACGCCACCGAATCGTTCGGTCCGGGGACCCCAGCAGCAGCGCCAGCGCCAGCGCCAGTCAAGGGTAACGGCAACGGCAACGGCAACGGTGCCAGCCCGGAAGAGGAGGAGACTTTTGACAACTTCGACTCCTCCCCCAAGGTCCCCCGCTCCAAGCGCCTGATAGTGGACCTCGACCCCGTGCCCAAGTTCCTCCAGAACCTCGTCGACGGCTGGGCGCCGCAGGGCATGGTCGTCAGCTTCAAGCTCGAGACGGACCCGGCCATCCTCGTGCACAAGGCCAAGTACTCGCTCGAGCGGTACCAGCACCACCTCGTCATCGGCAACCTGCTGTCCACGCGCAAGTGGGAGGTCGTGTTCGTCGCCCCGGGGCAGGCCGACCGGTGGGTCCGCGTGCCGAGCGCCCAGCGCAGGTGCCCCGCCGGCGACGGTTCCGAGGCGCGGGAGGAGGACAAGCCGCTTGACCCGAGCGCGCTGCCGGACGGCGAACCGGAGGTGGAGATCGAGAGCTTGATCATTCCCGCCGTGCAGGATTTGCATTCGCAGCATATTCAGTCGCTGCAGAAGTGACATTTCAGTTGAACGGGAGACGTTGTGTTTTTTTCTCTGGCAGACTTTGGCGAGCGTCACGTAGCTAACGGCATAGCGCGCATACACGGTAATAAAAGTATCGGATACATATGTTTTGTCCTTCCAAGGGCTCCCAAACCCATTCGCTGTGCGATGCTATAACACAAAACATGACCTTCTTTTTATTTATGCACAGTCCGCGCATCCCTTATTTGGACGGCGACAAGCGCCACGCCTTCATGGGAAGCGACTGCAGATGCAGGACTCTGGGGCGAATGTAAAGCATAAATGTGACGACGCCGAAAATAACGCAGATGATGTTGACAAAGTAGTATCCGTCGCGCACCATATCACAAGTACCACCGCCGGCAACGCACCTCTCCTTTTCAGGTTGCAGGGAGCATGAGAAAGGCTCGGTGATGACTGGACCTTTGAGGGCGCTCAGATCCGCGGGATTGCCGGGATGGCAGGTTGCGACGGTGAAGTAATCGACCAGCCGCAGGACGAAGAAGCGCGGGAAGGTACCGCCAAGGTTGCAGACACTGATGACGTGTTAGTATAGATATAGACACTGTAGCAGAGGGCAAAAGTTGACTCACGTAGCAAGGAGAGTCATGTAGGTGCCGCCGATGACAGGGTCTGCGATTCTAGCGTGGAAAGCCGAGACTGCAACGAACATGACCGTGTTGGTGAAAGTCGAGAAGACATGCTCGCCGATGACCACCAGCATGTACCAGGGGGTGACGCCGCCAGCCGGGAAAATGGTGACGGTAAACTGGGCGACAAGAGCAGCAACAAGACGGCCCACGAACCCCCAGCACCAAAGACGCATGGGTGTATATTCTTGCGACCACTTGCCGGCGTAGTATCCGAGCGCGATTTCGAAAGGGAAGTCGATGAGAACCGTCAAGGCCATGTTCTCCTGACCGAAACCCTTGTCGATGAGCTTGAGGTTCGTGACAGCATCGTTGGCCTGGAAACCGATCTTGGCAATGAGATGGACGATGATGATGGTCTGGATGTTCTTCAACTTGAGGACACCCCACATGATCTTGTACACATCCCAGATGCCATCCTCGTTCTTGGTCTTCTCCTCGCGCTTGAAGAGAGACAGCCCGATGGTGATGGCAATGTAGGCCCAGCCCCAGAAAGTAAGATATCCACCAAGAGACATCAGCCCGTGATCCAAAGGAGAGCTGCGGAAGTAGCGGTTCGCGAAGTCCTTGGAGTTGAATGCCAAGAAGACTGTGTAAGACAAGAAGTGACCGGCAGTGAGACCCACAGTCTGCGCGGTAGACGCGTAGGAAACGTTCCCGGGTGTCAGGAGGGTCAAGGCCCAGCCGTCCACAGCAATATCCTGGGTGGCGCACATGAAAACTAAGAAGAACCACCACCCGGTGAAGTTCCACACGGTAGGGCCGCCGGGCTTGCCGGTGTTGGCCATCATATTCTCCACTGTCGACCCGAGCCACAACATACCCAAACCGGAGAGCAGCTGGATGGGAAGAATCCAGCTCTTTCTGCGCCCGACCTTGGGGCTCCAGACTGCATCCACGATAGGACTCCAGAGGAGCTTCAACGAGTACGGATATGAGGCCAGACTGAAAATCCCAATCTCGCTGTACGACATGTGGTCCTTCATGAGGAAGGGCACGGAGCCGCCCGCCAAACCCATGGGTACGCCCTGCAGAAAGTACAGAAGCACCAACAGGAGGAAGTTTCTCTGGTCTTGTACGGGGAGCTCGAAGAAGCCATGGTTATTAGCGACGGGGGTCTTGGGGACGGGATCGTCTAGGGTGAAGGATTCGCGCGACAAGAGGTTCGCGGTGACTGTGTCAGAGCTGGGAGCCGTGGTCTTGCGCCGGTATTCAACGTTGTTCTGGTTCATCGTGCCGTGGGCGTGACCATTCGTGCGGTCCGTATCCACAGCTAAATCGGCCAAAGCTTTTCGCTTCACGGATTTGTTCCGGCGTGTTCGGACGCTCATTTGGGGCTTGGTTTGCAACGGATGGCGTTGGATTGGGTTTTACGTCGCAGCTCCGTCTCGTAGCAGGAAGTGAAGGATTCGGCCGCAGGTAGCGCGCTGTGTTAAAAGCGTAGGAACAGGGATTGCGAGACTTGATGCGACAAGTTGGGTGTCGTGAGAAAGTCGAGTTTCTTTGTCCAGAGAGGGAGGACAAGATAAGGTAAGGTCGAGGGCGGGGTGGAGAAGCGTCCGTGGGAGTCAAGGCGGAACTGTCTTGAACAAAAAAGTCTTAAGCCAATGACAGGTAAACTGACGCTAGGCAGCCGGGCGTTCGATAGCCTGGCCTTCTGTGTGACTGTGCTGGTTGAAGGAAGGACGGAAGAGGAGCGATGCTCCTGGGACGAGTGGAAGCGCAACCGTGGCCTTTGGCACTTTTTTTTGGGAAACGCCAGTGGCAAAGAGGGAATGAAATGTGACCGATTGGTAACTGCGGGGGTCCAAAAGGGAGGGAAAAAAAAGAAAGACGGTAGGTAAGGAGGAGTAAGAATGAAGTCTGAGACCGAGTCCAAAGTGGACCGAAAGAAGGCGAATCTTACCACAGCACCTCAAGACAGCAGGAGTGTTGTTTCTTGAATGCGACGATAGATACTTCGAAGGCGAAGGAAACGGAGAAGAAGATGCAGCGAAGCTTACCCAGGCCCAGACGCAACGCGCTCCACTCTAGCAATGGAAGCCACCCGGAGAAGCTGCCTAAGACCCCTGGCGCCATACCTCATTTGGACGACCGGGAAGCGATAAGATAATAATAACAAAGATTAGATAAGCTTCCCCGCGAGCGTCGCATTTGGATTGTTGACTGGTAACGACTTCACCAAAGACGCGTCGAGCACCTGGATCACGTCATCGCGGGCCACGACAACCATTTGGTTTCCACCACGTCGCTGCAGCCTTACTTCCCAGTCTCACACTGGATGCACCATGTCAACCGAGCCGCAGGACGCTGCCGTCGAGGCCCTCACCCAAGAGATCAATGACCTCCGAGCCAAAGGTAGGCGATCAAGCCATTCAAACCCCAAGCAGCTGCTGATTGCTGTTGCGGCCAGCTGCCTCTTTGAAAAAGGAGTTGAAAATCCAAGCCACGGCTCTTCTCTCCTCCGAGTCCACGCGAGCCATTCTGCAAGACGACAAACAGAAACGCAGCACCCTCGCGCTTCCTTCCGAGTCGAACCCGGCACGCGACCAAATCCTCTCCCGAGCCAAGGCCCAAGACGCACACGATCAGCAATGTCTCTACCGATCCTGCGCGACAGTCACGACCTTCAAGGTCCAAGATCCCGATCCCAATGCCGTTGATCGTGGCCACGTCCTTGGCATTCGCATCGAAGTCATGTCAGACGCCAAGTTCCGCAGGCCATACTATGTCATGCTCAACCGGCCATACAAGGAGTCCCGGCACCTCCGAGTCCACCGGCACACCGTCCCTCCGTGTATTCCACTAGCAGCGCTTGCTGCACGCCATCTTCCAGCACCAAAGCCGGCCGATGACGAAGGGCAGAAACCTCAGGACCTGTCTCGTTTTGTCCGGTCATTGAGAAGGGAGATTGTGAGGTTCCACAACCGGACCGCCGTTATCGGTGATCTGCAGAAGGCAGCTGGTCTGCGTGGCAGCAGCATTGCAGATGAAGACTCGGAGCAGGCGGTCACCAGCATTGCAGCCGCCGATATTGAAGCCAAGCAGATCAGCATCGAATGGGCTGATGGCAGGGCAGGCAGGCTGGTTATGAGCGAGGATGGGCAGATCCAAAAGATTGTTGTACTTGGTCCAGCAGGACGTGATCGAGAAGTCACGGGAGACCTTCTTGGCGACAGCCATCGTGTGGAGGACGTCGCACAGCGGCTGGCAAGCACTTAAGGCCACAACGGAAGCAGACAACGACAGGTTCCGAAGTCTGCCGTTCATTTTGCAAGCCAGACGATGCACACCTTCTTCTCGTCCACTGGGTCGTCCACTAGGTTGTGGTATTACCCGATGGCTAGTTTTATGAGGGCAAGCGGGGCATTCTCAAGTCACGTTATATCGACCGGAATCTCGATACCCCCGGATCCTGGTGAAAAATAAACCGGTTCGAGGAAGTTCTCAATCCTAATCCAGCAACTCCGGCTTCTCAGAATGGTTCTATGAGTCGAGTTTCCGGAGCAGCAACCGGTCTCAAACTCTCGAAAGCTTCCGCCGCCAGAAGTTTTGCATATATCGGATGACGCTGTGCTGTCGGGTCCCAGCACCGGAGATCGTTACCTGAGGCCTTCCAGCTCGTATATGGGAAGATCAGAGGCACCCGCAACTCGTTCTTGACGCGAAAACAAAGGAGCGCATTGCACTCAATCTACGGCATCATGCGGACGGGAGCCCGATTTAGTCACTCGATTGCAGTGGTCCAAAACTAGAATGGCTTAGAAAAGGCTAGCTGATGAGAGATCAATGCGGGCCGGACGAGTGGTCGGTATGCGCTAGGGGTTCCGCAGAATCTGTACATCTGCCATTGATCCTCCGTTGTCGAGATACGGCACAACCAGAACCGCACCGTGCTGGAACCCACTACGCCAAAGGCAACCGGTGAGCTTGCTTGCGGGGCCAAGCACAGCGGCATCGCCTCTGAAGCCACCTCATTTAAGAAGGCAGTCACACGTGGATAAGGAATCACAGGGTTTGTCTCGAGACCACGGGTTGTCGAGTGCAAAGTATCCAACATATTCAAGTAAAAAGGAAAAAGACATAATCCGTTGTATTAGCCTTAACTAATAAAGTAGGCTTTTCTGGACTCCAGAGTCATATTCCGCCTTCGCCCAAGTTTGCGAAGCCCGAGGAACCCATCCTGCGCCGTCCGAATGAAATCCCGAAACCGTTCATTGAAACCCAGTCATTACCATAAAAAGTCGACGTTGGATCCACAAGCCACCGTCCTGATGTACATATATTCTGCCCGAAAACCCGTTCCTGGGGTCTAATTCCAGGGGCCTCATTCCAGTAAACACGTGAAAAGGGCAAAAACAAAAGACAAAGAGAGTCTGCAATCGCCGGGAGTGCTCTCAGATGAAGGCCGCGACAGCGACAGCGGCGGCGATGACGGCCCCGCCCGCGTGCTGGGCGTTGTAAACAGCGCCAGCAGTAAAGATGGCGCGGCTCGTGGTCGCGGTGGCGTTGGGCCTGGTGATGGTGCCGATCTCGGGCATGGTGGTCGTGACGGGAAGGGGGACAACGGGCGGGTTCGACGGCGCTGGCGGGACAACGGGAGCCGGAGGGACAACGGGAGGGCTAGGAGAGACGGCAGGCGGGATAGGGGCTGAAGGCAAGGGCTCGGGAGGGGGGGGAGGTGGCGGGGCGGACTCCGCAGGTGGCGGGGACGGCGCAGAAGGCGCGGGCGGCGCCGGAGGAGGAGCAATGGGCACTGCTGGTGGCGCCGGAGGAGCAGCGGGCGGTGCCGGAGGAGCAGCGGGCGGTGCCGGAGGAGCAGCAGGCGGTGTCGTCGGAGCGGGGATTGGCACGACGGGGACAGGGCAGATCGTTGTGATGGCAGAGACGGTGACAGTCGTGTAATGGGCGCCTCCGCCGTTGCCGGGGCAGTTGGTGACGGTGGGTGCACAGCTGATGACAGTGGAGAACATAGTTTGGGTGATGGTCGAGGTCGTCCACATCCAGGTGGTAGGCGCAGGCTGGGCCGGTTGAGGAGGTTGGGGAGGTTGAGGTTGAGGAGGTTGATCGGGATGCTTGGGCTTGTCATGATCAGGCATGCCTTTGTCGGGCTTGTTGCACTTGTCACAAGGCTGATCGGGCATGCCTTTATCAGGCATGTCCTTCCCAGGCTTGTCGCACTTGTCGCAAGGCGGGCTGGGCATGTCCTTGCCAGGCATGTC
>MU842842.1:182945-288557 GCA_030867305.1 Colletotrichum zoysiae
TCGCAAGGCTGATCGGGCATATCTTTACCAGGCATGTCCTTCCCAGGCATGTCCTTTCCAGGCTTGTCGCATTTATCGCAAGGCTGATCGGGCATATCTTGACCAGGCATGTCTTTCCCAGGCTTGTCGCACTTGTCGCACGACTGATCAGGCTTGTCGCTGTCCTTGGGCTTGCCCGGGTGGACCCAGTGCCAGCCGTTGTCCTTGTCGTTGTCACAGTCGTCAATGTAGACGTTCGGGTGCGGCGGGTGCCAGACGGAGATGCAGTCCGATGGCGGGCCCTTTGAGGGGCCGAAGGTCTTGACGTTGAAGTCGGAGTTGCCGCTGGCCATGCCTAGAGGCTCGATGCCGGGAGGGTAGCTGAACTTGCCGTCCCATGTTGCAGAGACGACGGCCGTTAGGCCGAGGATTGCGATGGCGGAGCAACGCATTGTGTGTGGTTGGTTGGTTGGTTGGTTGGTGGCCCTCTCTCGGATAGGTGAAAGAATGTGATGAGTTGGGATAGAAGCGAGGGGAGGTAGCGAACGTTGAACGGGGGGTCCAATGTACTAGCGAGTGTGATGGTATCAGAGATACTGAAGAACGGAAAGAGAGAGGAGAGGCTTTGCCCGGATGACGGCTGCCCTTTTCAACAATTTCCATCGCCCGAAGCTACACGGGGGGGAAGGGGGGGTGGGAGGGCATTGCGATGGTGAGGGCCAGGGTATGGTGGCTAGACCCAAACTCCCGAATAGGCTCGTGGAGTTTCTCGTCGAATCGCCAGACCGACTTAGCCTCACTTGACATCATGCCATCCCGTCTCCGAGAAAAGCCATTCTCTGGCCTATGAGCTTGGAAGAACAGCACACTTTGCAAGGGGGGGGCTCCGTCGCCCCATCACACGTCCCCATGAGCGTGTTATGTGTAATTCGTCCGTGGGCTTTTTCGTCGATCAGGGGCGTGATCGCTTGGATGACCTAGCTCGGACGGAGTTTGACCAAAATTACCTAGGGTTTGAATTCGGACGACAGGCTTGCAGATACGGGAGAGGCAAGCCGGGGGGGCGCCCATGTCTCTGATCTCATTTGGGAAGAAAAACCAGAAAGGCATTGGGTTTGACATGGGCATCTTGCACACCGTAGATGGGCGCACCCTCCCGCTTGGAACGTTCTGATACAGGAACGGGGCAGTTGGAGGATAAGATCATCCCCCATCCCTGTGCAGAGCAAAAAACTCCAGATCTTCGTCCAAGTGACAGACACATGGGGCTGAAGTCAAATAGGTAACGGAAGGGGGGAGCCTCGACAATGTCACCCTCCTCCGACAACAAGGAGGCGCGCAGCCCGACTCGAACACATTCAACGGCGGGGGACCCCTGCAACTCCGGCGCTAACGGTTGTTGAGCTTAAAGAGACATCGACCACGGGATGGGCTGACCCCTCCAATGGTGAGGCAACACAGCCGCACTCTTGAAACACCATGGGTCCCTCACCCATGAAGACGCTTAATCACTGAGGTCAAGCGCCAGGCACGCACAAGTTGGATGCAACCTTTAGCATGGCGAACTCTGAGGTCCGTCCTATGGAGCCACGGAGCCAAGTGCTCGTTCACTGGGTGGTGGGTACTTGTGCACACGGCAGCATGATGTCAATGATGAAATGTGACGGAATCTGGAGGTGTTTTCTCTTCGCGGTGTAATTCTCGCGCCTTTAACCGACGGCCGGCAGTGGTCCGACAATTCAAATTGTCGGGCTCTGTGCACTCAACCCCGTCACCAAAATACCCATGACGACGGGTGGTTGGCCAGCTTTTTGGTAATGTTCTTTCCATCCAGTTCCCTCCTTTATGCACTAGGCTCGCCGAGGGACAGTCGATTTTGAACTGAGCGGGCAGACATGACTTGCTCCCGCATGATATCGCCGGCACCCCCCTGGCTACGAAGCTGCTTCGCTTCCCTGTTCATGTCCGGATAGGCCAAACGACGACGGTAACAGTCATGAGACAGAGACCTATCCTTAATTCCCTGCCGTGCCGTTGTGCAAGCAAGCCGCACGGCAAGAACTCGCGACTCGGCTTCGGTGCCAAGCCTCTCACCGGACCATAGCCCGTCTACACAGAGGGCGCAATCCTGCGAGGGAACCGGGTCCAAGTCCGGGTTTTAACTCTGGGCTAGAAGTAGCGAGGGATTCCCCCGATCTTCCCGGAAACTCATAGAGCCCGAGCGATAATACTTCGTCATATCAATGCAATTTTGCTCTGCGAAAACATCAAGTAAGCATATAGTTTCCCCTCCCCTCCCCCACTCGGTATAGCCTAGCGGCACGGTAACTTACTGGAAACCAACAATGACCCACGCATGCCCATGATGTGGAACCGGCGGTACTGCTTGCTTGTCGAGTGGCCAGCACGGTACGAAACCTTCAGCCGCAAATAAAAGAAAAAGAGAAAGGCGTAGTAAACAGCTCTGGTCGTCTCGGTGACCTCACCAGTCCAGAGGCTTCTTCGTCTGTGGCACGGCGGAGCTCGGAGCCCGTTCCGGGCTCGGCTGCCTCTCGTGCTCCTGCGCATCGCCGATGGCGTCGAGGACGATGCCCCACCGCTCGACCTCGGCGTCCGCGACCTCTGCCCATTTCCGGATGAGGGGATGGGCGCGGGCCACGTCGGAGAAGAGGACCTCGTCGCCCGCGCGCTCGTCGACGTCGAACTTCCAGGTCCCGTCGGTGTTCCAGAAGGCGGGCGCGAAGACGGAGTCCGTCCTCAGCTCCGTCTTGGCGTCGTCCGAGGCCTTGCGCGCGGCCTTGGCGACAGCCTCGTCCTGGCCGGCGGCCAGGGCGGCGGTGATGCCCTCCAGGACGCCGACGATCTGGCCGGCGAGCGACCCGATCTCGGCTCCCAGGCTGAAGCCCTCGTCGAACCCCGCCTGGATGCTCTGGGCCTTGGCCACGGTGACGCCCTCGCGGTACCCGGCGGTGGTATGTTCCGCCTGCAGTCTCGGGATGTCGCCGGGGTGCGTCCCTGTGGGCGCAGCTTGGGGCATGTTGGTTGGCGAGCCGGGCTCCGAACCCCAGACGTCGTCGAACATCTCTTGGGTCTCGGGCACGACAGTGACGCCGGGGTCGGTATCCATGGCGCTGGTGAAGGGCTCAATCTCCGTGTTGTCGATGGGCTGAAGATGCATGATGAATGACGTGGGATTGTTCTTTCCACAGCTCTTGCGCACTGCGATCTTGCGAGTGGTGGTTGATGAGTCTGAATGGCGAACTTGGTGAAAAAATCAGAAGACGATTTGCAATCAACTCCCCGCACGTCTCTATCTCTCTCTCTCTCGCGCGCGATATGCGCACTGTGTAAAAAGCGTACTTCAGGTCCTCCCCCCGTACTGTTTAGAGATGCTTGCGCACAGTCCCCTCCCTCCCTCAGCATTTATTCGGCCCGTCCCACCACGGCGGCTTGCGGTGTCGACTTGGAAAGATGTCGCAATCTACGCTTATTGTTCTCAAGAACGGCCTTTGACGAAAACGAGATATGCTGGACTGCTTCATTCAATCTTGTAGTTATGCTCTAAGCTGGTCTATTTTCCGTCATCGCTTCTACGCTCTACTCATTTTGCCTGGCCCGTCGCAGTAACATCAAGGTAGCTAGCTAGCTACGTCAACTTTCAAGCCAAGTGGTATTCAAAGTTGGATATTTCCAAGTCGCTAAAAAAAAAACCACAAAACATTTATTTCCGTCTTGCCCCGCCCCGTCGCCTCTCACGCTGTGTCCAGGACGACCACCTCGGCCTCGGCCTCGCCGACGCTCTCGACGTTCAGCTTGTCCCCGGCGTTGACGGCGTCGACGAACGCGCCGTCTCCCTCGGACAAGACGGCGTCGTCGCGGCCGTCGATCCTGACCTTTGCCTTGCCGCCCTTGGTGGCCGGCAGGTGGACGAAGACCTTGCGCTTCGTCTGCTCCGTGACCTTGGCGCCGACGTTCCACTCAAAGACCTTGCCGGGCTCGATGATGCCGGCGCCCATGACGAAGTCGGCGTGGATGGGGATGGTGTCGGGGATCGCCGGCTCGGCGGCCTTCTCCTCAGCCGCCGTGGCGTCGGGTCCGGCCTTGAGCGGGGAGAGGATCTTGACGAAGCCCTTGCGCTTGTCGTCCTCGGAAAAGTGCCGGGTGTGGTAGGTGGGCGGCAGGCCGCGCTTCCACGGGATGGCCCAGATCTGGAGGAAGTGCACCGTGTCCTTGTTGTGCTCGTTCATCTCCGAGTGCGCGATGCCCGTGCCGCCGGTGGTGAACTGGACGTCGCCGCGGTGCATGCGGTAGAACTTGTCGCTCTGGCCGCCCTCGGCGCCCTTCTGCAGCATGGAGTCGCGGTGCGTCAGCTCGCCCGAGAGGATGTAGCTGAAGATCTCAAAGTCGCGGTGGGGGTGCGTGGGGAAGCCCGAGTTGGCCTTGACGCGGTCCTCGTTGAGCACGCGGAGCGCGCCAAAGCTGTTGAAGCGCGGGTCGTACCAGTTGGCGAAGGAGAAGCTGTGGTAGGTGTTGAGCCAGCCGTGGTCCGCATGGCCGCGGGCGCTGCTCCGGTGCGGCGTGACCTTTGCGTGGTGGAGAGTCTTGGACATTGTGTTCTTGAGCATGGGAGGAGCGGAAGAGTCTGGGACTATGGCTGGAGCTGCGGTGTTCGTGGCTGATGTTGTTGTTGTTGTTGTTGTTGTTGTGTTGGGGCTGGTAAGTGAAGAGGTGATGTCTGCGAAGAAGCTCTTTAACTGTGTGTTGAAGACGATGATGGAAACGAAGACAGCGAAAATCGCAGTGAGGGTTGCGATGCGAGGCATATATACTTGAGACTCGGAGCCGGCTTCTAGCACGATGAAGATATGCTAGGATGATCGAGAATCAGCGTGAATCTAATCTGTGATTGTTGTTCAGCATTTGCAAATCCCCCATGGACGCTTATATGTGTTGTGTCCTGGCGCAGCAGACTACTGTAAGGGTCTTACACATAGCCCCAGTGAAGCTGGCTAAGCCGTTACCTAAGGTGGGTGGGGGCGTCGCCGCAGAGGACCGGTTGATTTTTCACCAACTGCGCTGCTCTGGGACTGGATTATTCATGCTGACAGGTACTTACATACCTAGTACATAGGGAATGCTTACCCCACATGCTCGCAGAGTGGGGCCAAAGGGGTGGGTGTGTGACGTGACGCAATGGTCTAATCTAGCCCGAGAACCGGGACATGTTCGGCCGCGGACCGGAAGTCAAGCAAATTTCAACCACACCCAACTGGGTCGCTGCTTCACATGATACCCAGATTGACGGCTCCTCAGGAACGAGTTATGCTGTTGGTCTTCTTCAAAGGAGGAGGCTCCAGGGATGCCTGGACAGTGGCAGACAACGCGAGTTTGGCACCCGCATCTTCTGAAGCTCCAGCAATCCAGCCGAATCAACCGATTGACTGGCACAACACACCTCTCGGCCGCATAGCCAGCCGCTGGAATGTACGAGGGCTTTTCTGTTGCCTTGGATACATAAAGACCGCAAGAGAGTCAAACTTTTTGCAACAATCATACGAAAGCTCGAGTCCCATCCGTGTTGTGCCGGAATTGTCAGAAAAGCCGTTCCCTAAACGACGGTCAGGCCAGATATGGTCATCTCGAAAACAGTCCAATACCTAGTAATACGCATGCTCTTTGCATCGTCTATATGAAGCTTTTTTTTTTTTTAATCTTCTTAATTGACATGTTGATGTACAGGAAAGAGCAGGAGCCGGGTGACGTTATCGACTCGGCGCGTGAAGTTGCGCCAATCGTCGCAACAAGTCGCACAGGTGGGAATACAACCAATGAGGCTTGGCTATGTAGCATCCCGTGCTGTTTCTTTGTCGGCAGCCCAGTTTGATCTTGCAGTCTGTGTCTCCGCTGTGGGCGTTCTCTTCGCGAAGCCGGCAGGTCCGGTAGGGCGATGATTGGGCCCGATCAGAGAAACGAAATAGACTATTAAAACATATCCGCTTACATGACGTGTGCCTCTTGCCTTGCGTGCAAGTCGCTTGCTAGTTGCAGGAGGAACCCCTAAACACACCCGTTTCCGGACTCCTGTACCAACTCACGTACTTGCGCCAATCGTATGGCCCCGGTGCGTGCCTATGATGCATACAACATGATGCTCGGCGCTGTTGTCGCATGGAAGAAAGTTGTATAAGAATATAGCGCTGTATAAGCGACAACACGGTGTCTCTCGCAGAGTCTGGGGCGTAGAGCACGGAACATCGAAAGCCAAAAGCCTCCTTCGCGTAACAGTCTTCGGCACGACGCGCCAGTCATTCACATGATTCGCTCGCGGAATCGTGATAATGCCGCACATGGGACTATGTATACGTTTGCGCGGGTCCAAAGATCCTCCCGCTACATAGACAATGAACTACACCGCTGGGTTGGTCAAAAACAGGAAACTGAATCGTGATGATCATCCAATATATAAAAGAACTAAACCGCTCGAGAAAGATGGAGTACACTTCAGCAATGTCGCGGCACGGTTATGGCAACCACCAACCCCGCAATAAACAACGTAGAATTACACTGCACCCAGCCAATGCAAGGCTTGGATGCTAGATATGGAAACGAACCGGGGAGACTAAGAGAGGAAGTAGAAGGTGTGCACATCGATCACTACCCAGTCTTGCTTTCCCGAATCGCGAGGCTTTCATCGCGGCTCAGCGACGAACCCCCCCCCCAAGACGAAATCGAGCTACGTAGTGCTGGGCTTGCTGTTCACGTTCGATAGAAGGCTTTCTCCAAAGCGAACATGGCTAAAGGAAGCGAGCGGTTCTTTTCGGTTCGTTATTTTCGTCACGTATTAACTTACCTGGCCTACCGATGCCGTTCTCCAAGCCTTCTGAACTTTGTCAATCGACTCGGCGTTCGAGGATCGAGCAGTAAATTTTTTACTTGGAAGACTGGCCACCTCGCCCACCTTGTGCGAGCGGCACGCGGCTAAGGACTGCTCGCTAGCACTGGCTGGCAGATGGCCCTCCGTCTATCTTGATCAGTGATGATGCTCTGTCAAGGACCTGCACCAGTCCGCCAACCATGCGTGCAGTATCAGGCATCGTGCGATCCCCGTAGAATGAAACACCAGATAAGAGCAAAGATGCCGCAGTTCGGAGGAGATAGCCATCCGCCACCTTGTTCCATGCGAAGCGCCTGCCTCTAAAACCATGCTCGCCCTTTCCATCAGTGGCCTGCAAAGTTCCGGGCATTCTTTCGTGTCGGTGGTTGTATGTCGAGTGGTTTCAACTGTTCGGCCTGGGTCGTTGCCATATAGAAGGCTGTCGTCGGGGCGTGTTTCCATGACAATGCGAGTTGAATCCGATGACCCACGACGCCATGACTGATGTGCAACTTTCGGTCCGGGATCGACATGGGGTTTGGGGAAAAAGGCAGTCTGAAAGAAACGTGCCGTCATAGACCAAATGTCTGGATGATTCTTTGCCTGCCGATCAAAGATTGATGATTGAGCCAAGGGCAGCAGAAATGGCTCTTCCACCCACCACGGTTTGCCTCTGGCAACGCACCCCCCAACCACACGTCACCCCTTGGTCCTTTCTGGAAGCCTAAATCTCTTTTCCAGCATACCAGGATACCCAGGCGGTAAGCAGTTCATCCCCAAGGGAGGCTGCCAAAAGACCACAGGAAAAGGCCAGGCTTCCGCTGCCCTTGGCCGAGGGGGAACCAAGCTCGGCGATGGCGGTCGATGTGCATGTCCACCTTGGCTGATGCGTCGACACCTAATCGCAGGTAGGCTCGAAGAAAAGGGACCGTGATGAAAGGAGAGATCTCGTATCGTGCAGTATCAGGCCAAAGCTCGCGAAATCGGTTCGGAATGGTAGTCTGCCAGAGAAGCAGCCATGCAACATTTGCGGCGGTAGGTATGTGTAACGAGCAAGGCTGCTTCCAAGCCCAGCCCAGATACAGTATCGATATCATCTACGCGACGTGACAGAGATCGTTCAAGGAAGCCAACCCGCCGATGCGACATGACTGGCCGTACCAGGGATCTCCAGGAAACTGCCAGGGAGACGCGATGTAAGCAGAATTCCCTTCCGTACTGAGTACAGATTCGTTGACGCTAGATAGCGTTGGGTTAATCATATTTTTTCTGCCATCGGGTATTGACTTGATCAACGAGCCGGTGGTGTTCTTGATAGATATTCTAGGCCATGTGCCGTGGCTGATAGTTCAAAGGCCAGCCAGCGATCGTTGTCCGGATCGAGAATGTCATGATACTATTGGGATACCGCAGTCCCCTGTCGTGCCGAATACATCCCTCCTAGTTCGTAACTCCGTACGGTTCGCAGTCCAGCTTCGTCGTATCAGGCAAGTCGAGTGTCGTATTCCATCGCGTCGTCGATGAGAAGCCTTGTTCCTCCCACTTGGCAAGGCTGACGTCTTAAATATGGGGAGAGTATCACGGCGATTCGAGAGCCCTCGGGTCGGTAGGCTGGGAAGAGCACGGAAATGAATGGCTCCCGTAAGAGAAACTTGCTGCAAGAGGAGCAGCAGCGGATTGCATCTATATCTCTTAAAAAAGATGTTACTCCACTGGGCAAGCCATGTCCGGGGAAGCGAAACCTGGAGAAGAAAGATAAGGGTCCGCTTCACCCACTTCCGCTCAGACGAGATAAGAAGGTCGCTTGAGATGCATGCCCAGCGACGTGCGCCGAAAGATAAAGAATTTCTGACCTAGGTGCAGCAAACTGCCCGGCGCCAATGTCAAGACGTGCATAAGTGCCCGTGTTTGGCCATACATACATACGCATTGATGCACGAAGGGTTTGTGTGCGGCAAGGCAGGTTTATCGAGAGAGAGAGAGAGAGAGAGAGAGAGAGAGAGAGAGAGAGAGAGAGAGAGAGAGAGAGAGAGGCACGCACGCACAAACCCGTTCGTGCCGCAAAGGGGCGATGAGCATGGCAAACCGGCGGGCAGCTCAAAAAACCCGTCCTGTAGATAAGAGCGTAATGCACAATGCAATCAAGATATGGCGCATGGTTAAGCCAATTATGTAGAGCAAAGTGTTTCGCGTTTCCCGGCTCCCCTAGCTTTGCTGTCCTGGCAGATTGGGCAGGTCCCAAGAGAACCACATATCTAAGATAGATGGCCTGATACCTAGAGAGGTAGAGATAAGTAGCGATGCTACGACAGGGAGATGATTGCGCACGCGAGCCGATCGCTGGCGGCATGGCCTCGCAATCTGCTAGAATAATGGTGCAAAGGAGTCAGCTACCCTACCTGAGCACATCTTTAGGAGCAACCCTACACCTTGATGGGTTTGGTACGAGAGATAAGAGCACAATTATAAAGCACCCTTACTCTCCTCCTCTTCTTTTCTCCCATCGAAGCCACCAAACTCGAACGACATGCGACCGTCTCAAGGTAGGCGCCATCCTACCTTCGCACACTCTCCAGGCTACTCGCAATACCCAACTTGATGTGAGCCTAGCAGCGAACAGCAGCAGCAGCAGCAGCAGCGGCAGCGGCAATACCGATCGCCCCTCCCGAGGAAGGTAAACAAGACCCGGAAGCATCATCGAACTCTCGAGCGGCACCAGGAAACTGCCGTCCTCCATAACCGACGAGCAGCACAGCAGCACAGCCCACGTAGGGGCGTCATGGTGGAGGGAACTGGCCCCTCGAACACAGGAGGCCGTGGCTTCATTCAGCAAACCTAGTCAACTGGTGAATTGGTGCTGATCGACGACCAACCAACCACCTGCCACGCCACCGGCTTGCTCCCTGCGCGCTTGGCCCAGCCATAACAGAGGCAGACCGACCCCCACGCGGGGCACCTTCATGCCCGACCGGCGCAGTCCGAAGGTCTCGCGGCGGAAGCACCCCTTTTCAGACGTGATCAACCACATGCCGTTCCCTTGCGCCATTCCTTCTGAAATCCATGACGGTTTACATCCGACCCTTGGGATCAGCAGCCCTCTTGACTCTCGAGAGTGGTGTCGGCCGACTCTGCCAGGTGGACCGACCGACCATGGAACCGCAAGAATCAACCAAAACCTCGTCTGTGGGAAGACGACCGCCCCACAAGCGACGCAACAAGATTATACCGTCAGGACGACCAACACTGGTCCTCGGCCGAGAACCGCGAGCCTTTTTTGGATGACAATCGATATTCACTTGGTTGGCTACCCCGAGCAAGCACCGTTGCTCGGAGCAGCACACGACAAGTCCCGCAGGTGTTGACCGCGGTAGTGGGGGGCACGCCATTTGACCGAGATTGCCGGGCTCTAAAGTACGCATGTGGGGGGCTAGCCTCGATAAGAGACATGGTCAGACCAATAGGGCGACAACTTGCTGGTCCTTGCTCGAAACGCTGACTTCCCTCCCAGGATTGGGAGGTGCAGGGAAGCATGGCATGTCAGTCGTTATCATCCTAGCGCAGCCGACTCGTGTGTGTCGCTTTCTCCAGGCCGACCCAGTATCGTTGGTCAACATTGGTGGCGTTGCCGGGGGTATTGGAGCCACTCCTACTCACCGCCATCCACAATGACTCTCCAAATACGGAGTAGTCGACAAATGCGCCGGTGTTAGCCGGGATAGCCATCGCACCTGCTCCGATTTAATTCGAGAAGGCTGACATGCGAGGCACCGGGTTCGTCGTGTCGTTTCCACATGCCCTTG
This sequence comes from Colletotrichum zoysiae, assembly GCA_030867305.1. Taxonomy (NCBI): domain Eukaryota; kingdom Fungi; phylum Ascomycota; class Sordariomycetes; order Glomerellales; family Glomerellaceae; genus Colletotrichum; species Colletotrichum zoysiae. The sequence goes on from MU842842.1 coordinate 193,599, forward strand.
AACGCGGCTCTCCATTTCTCGTAGACTGCATTGCGACTCTGGGTAAGTGTTGACCCGTGTCTTCTCGTGGAATGTCCAAACCATCAAGAAGCGCTGTAGTTGTGCGAACTGGCGTGTCCATCTGCTTGCGTCTGTCTTTTCTGTATGCGCGCGCGCGCGCTCTCGTGCGACTCCTGGTCCGTGTCTGTTTGTGCACATTGTCAAAACCGACCGACACCTTTGCCGCCATACACTGGGTGTCAGGCCCATCATATGTAACCTGGACGATCTACAATCCAAGGCTACACACAGCGCTCATAGGGTCACATGTCAAGCCGGTGCCCTCTGAGATCGACCGCGACGTAGCAGACAAGATATTAGCGGTGGACAAAGCTTGCTGTAAACTTTGGAAGCCACACGAGGCGGCCCAGCAGCAACAAACATCAACCCCAATGTGGACGCTAGTCATATGTCAAGACTTGCTTTGGGAACGACTTCATAGCCACACGAGCCACCCAGCGTCGAGTTCAAGCCTGGGTTGCCTGACGCCAGCCATGCTCCGATCATGGAAGGTTGGAGGTTGGGTAGCCACAGTCTGTTCCGCTCTATTTTCGTCAGACCCTGGGCTGATTTGGCGAGAGACGCAACAAATCCACCGAGGCGGCTCTACACTCGGAGTCGACCATCCACTTTGCAGACGGGGATCTAGAAGTCGGGTGTCGGAGAGGAGAAGCACACTGACCTCAGCGTTTCACCCTGGCACTGATGTGTCTTGTTGCCGCGTTGCAGACGCCCGCGCAGGCTCTCCGGCAGGCTCCAGGACCAGGAGTTCCACTATTGATGCGAGTTGAACCAAGTTGAGAATAGACCTGCGTGGTCGGATGCATAGGCCGCTAAGCACCGCTGTCGCTATTGTGGGGGGGTCGGTCCGTTGGGGGCAATACGGCACAGCGCACCCTGCATCGAATTAAGAGATGGCTAGCGGCGGCTTGGAAGACCTCGCAGTCGACGTCGGACAAACAGAATTTCGTCATTGAATTTGAGTGGCCGCAGTATCGCGAGGCCAAAGGCTGTCAGATCTAGTCGAGTGCAGGCCGTAGCATGTAGCAAAGCGGCCCGCAGAGCAGAGGAGTGCACATATCGCAGGTCTGAAGGCCAGTATGCGAGTCCACTACGGTGCTCGGTACCGATCTCATTTTGGCGAGTCTCACGATTTCCTTTGGAGGCAGCTTCCCCGGTACGCCTTGGCAACCTCGGAATTGGAGGTACGTGAACCTTGTCCTAGAGCAGAATATGGGGCAGGCAAATGTTGTCAAGGATGAAGGTGAATACCGTATGCCAGTGAGCATGCCAGGGCCCAAGACGAGCTAAACCGAGGAGAATGAAGCGCGCGGAGCCATTGAACGTTGCGGGCGCCATGCCCCCACGTCTGGACGGTGTGGGCGACTGACGTATGCCAGTCATAATGCGGTGGTGTTGAAGGAAGATGCCAGGCGATGATCTCGTGGTGCATGAAGGGACTAGCAATATTCGCCCCAGAGGGTTTGCGATGTTGCCCGGTGCTGTCATGTAGAATGCAGATTGGGCCGGAAACGTCCAGCAAAATTACACAGCAACTTGAAGCGCAAATCGTCCATTATCCGGAGACAATCCTTGTTAGGAACGCCCGCCAGGCTCATGCTGGAGCCAGGGAACCACCCTTACTTGGACCCTCTGCCACGAGGCGTTGTGTGAGTTTCTGGGCAACTCGGCCATGCCTGACTTGTGATGGACACCATGGGTGCTGGTGAAATGACTCGCGGGGGTAAAGAAAGGCCGGAAAAGCCGTACGTTTCTGTTGTGACGATCGTGTCGGTTGGCTCACCAATTGCAGGGATGGGGGATTTGATGCGGAGCCAGCCTTGTTGGTAACGTTAACGATCCAAGGACGACGGGGGCAAGAAAGAGGGCAGTTTCAAGCAGGACGGGTATGTATTGGACGCGAAATGCCTCGCTGTGGCTGCAGTGTCGGATGCGTGGATACGGGGGTGATGTCGAATTAGGACAATTGCCATACAAGTGAGTGGTTTACTGCGTAGACCGAGAGCTTGGATGACAAGAAAGGTTCTGGTAAGAAGGACAGGGAGGCTCCGCGGATGTGACGCAGGCCTCGGACAGTTGAGCGGAGACAGGCGATTCTGGTCGAGTGTTGGTTAGGTATCCGTAAACGCAGGACCATCGAGGTCTTTTCTCGACAGGAACCACAGGCCCGTAACGTTGGATGGGAGAAAGAGCGCGACCAGTCTCTTGAGCAACCTGAAAGTGAGGAGTAAATTATGGGGACAGCAAGGAGGCAAGTATCCATGCATACATACATACATACATACATACTGCGTAGTAGTACATACCTACATACGGGGACTGGAAAATGGAGATCGGGAGCGGGAACCGCGCCTGTGGACGGGTGGAGGGGAGGGGAGGGGAGCAAAAGCAGCCAGTGTCTGGAGAAGGCGCGAAGGATCGTGAAGACCCATTGATTTGTTCGTGATGGGTGATTGATGAGTGAGATGGTGTTGATGATATCCACAGCAACTGTCAACTGACGTGACGTCGAGTCGAGAGAAGATGAAAAAACGTATCGATATGCCCTTGACCTCATCGGTTGGTAATGTCCGTGACCTAACCTGACCAGAGCTGACCTGCTTTCCAACGTCTGTCTGTGCGTACCTTTCTTAGTACCTACCTCAGTAGTAGGTGCCTGTCTGCCGCCTGGTATCCGTATTGTCGCGTACACATTCGCAGTTTCCCTGGCGTGTTTCGTTCCAGTCTTGACTGCATAAGGTACCTAAGGTAAGCACGATCACTAATTACCTACCTGCCTTACTATACTTGCCCTAGTATCGGTCTGTGGCCTGTTCCTTCTTCTTCATAGGTAGGAGGTAGGCAGGCAGTTCAAGGCAGAAATACCCATGTATATTACAAAGAGGTACCTAACATAGTACGTCCGTGGGCTAATGTCCACTTACGGTCTCGTGTGGGGGTCTCGTGCAACTTCCCTGCAAAAGTGGCTGCAAGTGCTCAACAAGGCGCCCCTGCCTGTTTGGTCTGGTCTCGGATACTGGGGGGGGGGTCATGTATGCAGTGCAGTACGAAGTACATAGGTAGTTACCTACGGATGGATGGGTAGGTACGTACTACACCACCACCTGCGCGCTTCACCACATGCCATGCCATGCAACGACAACAAGACCCACCGTCCATCTCGTCCGTTGTTGTCTTCACCTTCGACCTGGTCCCCGCTCCGCCTTCCCTGACCTGTCAATTCAACTTCTAAACCAGCAGAGTCGACCACCAACCGAACCTATATGCCCATTTTGTATGCCGCAATCGAACATCGTCTGCATATGCGCCTTGTTGAGTCTGCAAGCCAAGCCACTGCGTCTCGTTCCGCCCGGCGCATATGACGCCTCCTCCCCCCAGTGAGTGCCGGTCTAGTCTCCCAAGCTGCATCAGACCTGCAGCGACGAGCAGTCGGAATATCAAACCCTTGCGCCGGTTGATGAGGCACTTTTCCCCGTGCCGCGATTCGATTCCTCCTCAATCGCACCCGGCCTTTGCCTCTCGAACCAGAGCTCGGTTTTCTTCCGATCATCCAGAGTCTAAACTTACCCCAGCCTTGAGCGCCCTCCCTCCCCCCACCATTCCGAAGGAGGGTCTGGAACGACGACGTACATAGTTTACACACGCAGCTCACAATACCGGTACCTTTTCCAGACACTGCTGCTTGTCTTCATTAGCCTAAAGTCTCTTTCTGGCACGCCGGCTGTCGATGCGGTTGCTTTATTACCCATCAAAGCCACCGCATCCGTGCCGTGCCTTTTGGCTACGTGGGTGCCCCGGGACCCAGCGATGCCCGGGAAGCCAGGTCGACGCATCGTAGCCGAACCATCGTTGTCCTCCTCCCGCCCCTGCCATTGGGTTGGGCCAGCAAGCCCGGCGCCAAATTGGGGATAAATTCCCGTGTCCTCCAGACCTAAGGCTGACGAGACCCGTTACCGCGACGAAGAACCAGCTACGGATTCCTACCTACCCACCGGCTGCAACTACTCCTGCGGAGAGAAGAGGGGATGGGAGGAAGGGAAGGAGCCTTGCCGCTACTATCTTTGGCGCTGTCCACCACGCTCCGTGAGTTCCACGCAGGCTCCGTCGACTCTTCAGAGAACGACCGAAAATGCGGCAGCTTGCCTGCATGTGTCTAAATTGAAGTGAAGTGACCCGGAACCACCCCATTTACCTTGGCCAGCGTTGATCTTCTCCTTCTTCCTCTTCCTCTTATTATTATTATTCTCGTCCTTCTCTCTCTTCTTCCCCGTACTCCCTTCCCCTTTTCTTTTCTCCTTCTCTGTTTTGGACAAGTTTGTGGCGTTGCGCATTTGGAACGAGTAACTGCGACTAACTGCGGCGGGACCCCCCCTCCCCTCAAACAGGTAGCGTGGGGTGACAGTCCGGGGAGGGGGATGTTGTGACCAATGCCAGCTCATGCTCGGCCCTGGTTCTAGAAGTAGGCGTTCCTCGAGGCCAAAGAATAAGAGAGGCGCCAATCACGTATTGCGTGGCACAAAGTGCTTTGTGGATTCATTCGAGAATATTTCCCGCGAGCGCCTCTGATTGGCGGCAGCGGATGGGAGAGGCCGATGAACATCAGCAAAGCCGTGGGGCTTTTCAGACAGACAGGCACAAGCCACGGCAGCAATACAATAGGTACGGGAATAGATACCTACGTAGGTACGCCCAAATTCTCGCTTGCTTCGCTGTGGATGCCCCCCACCGGGATCAATCAAGCAACGGGATCCGTGATGAAGATGAGATGAAGGCTCCAGGGTGCATTTTCTTGGGACCCCGTCATGCGAAGCAAACAGGTAAGGACTGTTTCGTGGTAGTATCGCTACTGTTAGCGCCTCCAAAGCAACCACCGACAACCTGGGATGAGCTTGTCCTGGGAGACGAAATGTTGTTTTTTGGGGGCGGGGAACCGCCCGTCGCTCGTGTAGGGTGTCGGCACGCTTCTCTTGACGGCAGCCGGAAGCGCAACACAAGAAAGCCAATGCCTCTGTCTCCTTATAGCGCAGAGTATTATACGGCATATACGCGTAACATATACCGGCAAACAGATTCTCAAAAAACTTTTCCCCTTTCTTTCACTGGAAGCACAAGCCACATGTAAACGCTGGGACGGACCCTGGACCGATGCTCCGACGCGTACTGTACTGCAGCCTACGAGGGTTCGAGTGAGGCAAATCCGTCTTGAAATGAGATTGCTCAATGGCCCCAGTGTCGCAAGAGATGGCAAGTTGGCAACCACGACAACGTATTCCCGCAAGTGAAGCAGGGGAGGCGATGGATGGAGCGGGTCGCGACTTGAGGGCCTCGAACAGGCGAACGGATGGGGAAAGATCTGATGAACCAAGGACGGAAATCAGCTCCTGGGGCCGCGGCGCGGGCCCAGTGTCGGGAGCATATGTACCTTGGTCAGTACGAAAGTATACGGAGTAGATACGAATAGGTAGGTGCCCTTGGTTCATCGACGGTCCAGTTGTCTACCTACCTAGGTAGCATCTCTTCAGCTGGGCGTTGGTGGAATGCGCGGTGGCGGCAAGACGCAGGAGCAACAAGATGGCGTGCGCTGTTTGTGCTGGAGCCAGGACATACATGCATGGATGGGAATGGCCCACCAGCGGGCGAGCGAGCGACAACGTTGGGCACGCGAGCTGGCGCTGTACCTAGTGTACCACGACCTGGGATCACCGTCCGGTGCGGCTGGCACAGCACAGCACAGCACAGCACAACACAGTGGTGGTGGTTGTCTCGATTCGCTCCTGTTTTTCTTTCTTGCCTGCCCGCTTAGCGTAAGGTCGAAGCTGTCCAAAGTGGAGTTCCGCCGAGATGGGACGTACCATGTACAATAGGTAGGAGGGGGCGGGCTTCCGGCCGTGCCCTACTCGTTGCTTTCAAGTTTCCTCCCATTTCCCCGACAGGACCCTGAAATCCAACCTGGAGGCAAGCTGACAGCGGCATCATGTAAGCCATGGTATTCTGGTTCAGTGGCGCCGGGAGCGTCCTTGGACCTTGGAATCGGCCGTCCGGGGTGTGTGGGCGCGCGGGCGACGACAGGGAGATGGATTCAGTAGAAGTACCTTCAATACTTACTACGTACTGCGTACATTACATACGAACCCATTTTAACTTGGACACGGGCCGGGCTCTCCAATTCGACATGTGCGGGACGACTGGATGCATGCGCAGGCGTGAACGGTGAACCGGAGCAGACGAGGAGGGAGCTCTGAAATGTCTTGGGCTCATCATCAATGACGCTTGTCTGTCTTGGGACCCAGCCTCCTTGGTGTAGGCAGGTAGGTAGGTACGGATACGTAGTAGGAATGCCGGCCGGTCACAACCCGAACGGCAGGCAGCACGGAGTCGAGTCCTGCGTGCCTACCTGCCTAGGTAGCCTGAGGGTAGGTAGTTGTCTCTGCTCGGCTTCGTGCCTGGTATACCGACATTCGACCCACATCTCACTCACTCCAACGTCCGCTGTTCGGGCACGCTAGATACCTACCTGGACCACACAGACCAGAACGACCTAGTCTCATCGCATCGCATCCCATCACATCGCCTTTCTGCAGCCCATTTTTCTTGCCAGTCCACGGCGCGTTATTGACCTAGACTGGCTAGCTGACAATGGTGTCCGTCCGATTCGGTCCCCGTACTGAAAGGCAAATAGATGCTAGGGCCTAGGACGGGGTCTCGCCGTCTCGGGGAAATAAATCGCAGACCGGAGCAGCAGCTTTTCCTGTCGACTCTTCCGATCCATGGCAGCGGAATTAAGATTCGGATCAGCTGTCAGCCCTCTCTCGACTACGTATACCCGTCACAATGGCATGGTCCCGACCCCCTGAGCGGTTCCGCAAGAGGCCGACGCAACGTCTCGCGGGGAGCGTCCGACATGTATCGAGTGTCGAAAGAAAGCGGTATTGGGTATAGGGATGTACCCAGTTTGAGGTGAGCTAACGCGTCTTCAGTGGGGGGAGAGAGAGAGATGGCTTCTCCAACGATTCGTGATGTTAATCACTCTTCCATGTGCTGAGCTGACCCTTGGAGGCCGGGAAGGCCAGTCAGTCGGCTGCAACAGCCACAGCCTGCAAGCAGGCAGGCAGGCAGGCAGACAGGCAGGGACCGACCGGCCATTGTTCCGCCCAAGGACGCTGCGCTGCGCTGCGCTGCTACCACTCCTTTTTCCTTGCGAGGCAATGGCCCCCCGGTGGTCCCTGAGGAGGAGAGGGCCCGATTTCCTGGCCGCCGCCGCCGCCGCCTCTGGAGAGCTGGAGAGGGTGAACAAGCTACAAGCGCCAGGCCAGCCAGCGGCGTGCGCGCCGTCACCGCGGAGGAGAGGAGAAGAGGGAGGGGGCAGGTCCCCTACGGAGACGTCCTCCCTGCATCTAAACTATTTTCATGCTGGTCCCCGCCCCACTTAGACCTGCAGCAGCAGTCGCAGCGCTTGAATGATTTTTTGGGGACATGCCCACTACTGGCCTCTTTTTGTTTGTTGCAGAGAGAGAGAGAGAGAGAGAGAGAGAGAGAGAGAGAGAGAGAGAGAGAGAGAGAGTGTGTGTGTGTGCGTGTGTGAGCCGATGGGGAGAGGAAGAAAAAGAAAGAAAGAAAGCTAAGCAATAAAAATAAAAAAAAGGGCCGAAGACGGAGAGGGAGAAGAGATGAGGAAGGAACTAACTGAACTGTGGTGGTATACGATGGATGTACTTGGATGCTTAGTACGTAGTGTAAGAGTAGCAGTACGTACGGGTAGTATTCGCCGTACCTGGGTAATAGTGTACGAGTGGCACAGCAGCAGGACGTCAGTCCTTTCCCTCAGTCCAGAGAAGGAGAGAGACTGACTGACTGACTGACTGACTACTAAGATGCTGGAACTCTCCGGGACTATTCGGCCAGCTATGAGTTTACTTGGTACGAATACTTACCGTACCTACCTACATACGGATACGATAGGTAGATATGTACTATGGATACATGCTATTAGTATGTATAGTAACTCCACACGCACCTCCCGCATTCCGCCGCTGGGTGTGAGTGAGTGAGGTGAGCCCTGAGAAGAGACTGCTGCTGCTGCTGCTGCTTCTGCTTCTGCTTTTTGGTTGTGGCCCTGGCTTTTTGTGTCCATCTTTGGAGAAGGAGGAGGAAGAGCACCCAGGCCAGGCCAGGCCAGGTCAGGTCAGGTCGGGTCGGGTCTCATCCACGGACCATGGATGACCCTCCTGCTGCACCCACTTTGAATCCCACTCCGACTCCAACTCCCACGCACCCACGCACACGCACCCACGCACCCACGCACCACACACCTCGACCCCTCCCCCCTCCCCTCCCCTCCCCTCCCTCGGCCCCTGCACGAGGCACGGCACAGCTACGTACTCCCAGCAAGCGACACCAACTACGGACAAGAGCCGTCCTTTCTCTACGCAATCCGCCCACTATCCCGCCGGGTCTAGTGTACTTACTTACTGTACTACGACAAGAGATCCCTTCCCGGCGCTGCAACCTGTGCGATGACTTTCCTTCCGACTTCCCCTCGACGCCGTCTCTCTGTCTGCTGCAGACACTCACTTGCTTGATCAAAACTCAAGCGCCATCGACTCGACTCGACTCGACTCGACTCTGCAGCCCATTCACCGAAACCTTCCTTCTCTTTCTCCTCCTCCTCCTCCTCTTAACTCTTCCCAAGCCCTTCTTCGATATCCAGTCCGCCCGCCAAACCACACACACACACACACACTCTCTCTCTCTCTCTCACAGCCAGACCAGACTTGATCAACACCCAGTCAGTCAGTCAGTCAGTCCAGCCACGCTTTTGCCTACACGACCGACCGACCGCCTTGCTAAGTCGGCGTCCCCATCTCTCTGCACTCGTGGCGTACCATCTAGGTACCCACCGACCCTAGCGACCGAGTCGGCGGACAAGCCACCCAGTCAGCGAGGTCAAGTGCAGTACAGTGCAGTGCAGTCAGTGTGGCAGAAAGAAAGAGAGAGCCAGACAGCCAGACAGACAGACAGACAGACAGAGTTGCAGCCAGCCGAACGTGGGGAAATTCCTTCTGGTGACCCTCAACTCGCCGAAACCGAAACCTTCACTTTTCCAAAGGAAGCTCTTTCTTCCTCCCCCCACCCATTCCTCTCTCACACTACACGCAAACCTATTCCTCTCTCCCAAAATATTGCCTGCTTTCACATGGCCGCTGGCACCCCTTCCCCCATCGCGGCTTCAAGTCCCCTCACATCCATGAATCCCACAACAACAGAACACGACTTTCGCTTTCCGCGAAGGCCTGACGACCACTGCGCCGTCGGTACACCACAGTCACAAGCGCATTCCAAGGCCAGCCCGAGCGACCTGCCCGCCGGTCTTCGGGATCTCCGACTCGACCTCTCTGCCGCTCTGTACCCGAATGCGCACGACGGTTTCTTGAAAAATTCAGACTTTGCCCCCTTCCAAAAGGCAACCATGGACTCGTACCAGAGCCCCGACGAGATGCAGAAGGAGGACCCTCTGGCGACCCAGGTGTGGAAGTTCTTCAGCAAGACGAAGCACATGTTACCAAACCAGCAACGCATGGAAAACCTGACATGGAGGATGATGGCCTTCAACTTGCGCAAAAAGCGCCAAGAGGAAGAGAATGAAAGGTCAGAATTCTTGCTTTTCCAATGCGCCATCTGTTTTCATTTTTGTGTGCTCTTTTCTTCCCCCCTCCCATGGACTTGACTTGGCTCTCTGGCGGCCCTTCTTTCCGCGTGCCATGCCGCCGCATAGAAGGACTTGGCTAACCTCAGTGTGGGACGATGCAGGCTCGCTCGATCTGCGCCGGCAGCTGCACCATCAGCTACCACTTCCAATGCCAACCCCCCCAGCGGCATCGCTCAATTGCGCAAGTCGTCGGAACAAAACGTGAACCACCCAGAGCCTATGAATCTCGATGATTTCATCTTCTCCGACAATATCGCGACGCCTGTCACAAACCCATCGCCTCTGCCACAAAAGCAGGAAGAAAAGCACCACCACCAAGCGCACTCTTCCTTTCCCTCAGCAATTCCTATCAAATCGCGCAAGGACTCAGTCATCCAGCAGCACTTTGTCCCGCAATCCGTTCCTTTCCCTCCCCATCACCAGAAGACTCATGACGAGTTCAACTATGTTACTCGGCATCACCGCAAAACGAGTATTGATGAGCGACGGGTGAGCCAATCTTTTTTTTATTTTAATTATTATTAATCCTGCGGCGAATCACTCAAATGGGAGGCGCATGTGTCTCCCCTCACCCCCCTCTTCCCGCCCAACCCTGACGTCTGCGTTTCTTTTAATTCTCCTATCTTGCGCACCCCCCCGGGCGCTGAACCGGTGCAACCCCCCGATATCGTGTTAGTGCCCATTTTGGTTTCGCCCGAGCTGACCCCGATCGCACTTAGACCCGTAAACGTCCGGCCGACTTCTCTCCCCAAGTGCCCGCTGTGAACAGCACGACAACCTCGAGTGACTTGGATGCCGACTCAGAACTGCACGAATACTCTCTTGATAACGCCAACGGATCCAACATGTCACAAAACCCGCATCAGACGGGTGTCCCCTTCGGTCTCGATACCAACTACAACATCGAAACCGACCCTATCATCACATCTGCCGGCCCCTTCCAGCAGAACTTCTCCTTCTCACCTTCCACTTCCCCTATGATATCTCATGGCCCATTTTCCACCGTCTACAATGCTTCTTCGGTCCAGTCCTCCTCCCTGAACCCGTCCGATTTCTACTCTCCGCCAGGATCGGCTTATCATTCCACTGTATCGACGCCGCATCACATGCCCGATAACGACGGCTTCTACTTTGGGTCGATGGATATGCGTAGTCAAAGACAGCAATCCTTCCGCCAAGGTCCCCAGAACATGGGAAACCAGATGAACGGCCAGTTCATGTACAACCCGCAAAACGGAAACCCCATGTTTCCGGCGTCGGCACCCGCCACCGAGAACGTATCTGCCTTCAGCACCGCGCCCAGCCCCTTTGGGCACATCGACCCAACCCAAGTCTTCCAGCCAGATCACCCTGTTCGCTCCCCCGGCATCTCCATGCCCAACGAGGGCATGTTCACATTCGGCGCGGATTCGGACGAGGAGGACGGCGGTGCCTTTGCCGACCGCAACATGGTCATTTCTCAGGACTTTTCGCCCGGTCCTGTGGATGACAGCAACTCGCTTGGCTGGGATCCGTCCCTGCCTGGTCAGTACAGTACACAGGCTGCGCGGTACCCTGGCGGCCCACCCCGGAAGCAGGTCACTATCGGTGGCACGACGACGGATTATGTTGAAAATAATGAGTGGGAAGGCGGTAACCTGCCGCGGTCGCAGTCCTTCAGGCAAGGTTCCGATAGGAGGGGCAGCAAGGTTCCACGCACGGCCTCGACGCCCGCGGGCCATCTGGGCAGAAATGGAAACCCATTTGATCGCATGGCACAATCCACGCCCAACTCTCCGCCGGAGAACAACGGCGCAGTGTCTGGGTTCTCTTCCGTCGCCCCCAGCCGGCCCTCATCTCCTGGTTCGAAGCAGGGTTCCACAACCAACCTGCAGGCGGCTGCGGGCAGCCAAGGTGAAGGAAGCGCGCCTACCACATGTACAAACTGCTTCACTCAGACGACACCGCTGTGGCGCCGGAACCCCGAAGGCCAACCTCTCTGCAACGCTTGCGGTCTGTTTTTGAAGCTCCACGGCGTTGTTCGGCCGTTGAGCCTGAAGACCGATGTTATCAAGAAAAGGAATCGCGGCTCGGGCGCGAGCTTGCCCGTCGGTGGCACGAGCACGAGGTCGAAGAAGAGCACCGGGGCCAGCGCGTCGGCGTCTGTCTCCCGCAAGAACTCGACGCTTGTCGTTTCCACTCCGGCCAACAACGCCACTACGCCGCCTGCCGCCACTCGAGCCGGTAGTGCAAACGAGGGTGAGAGCCCTGCAAGCGGTCCTGCGTCGGGAGGCAACACTGCCGGCAGCACACCGACAAGTTACGGAACCGGTTCGTCAACCGGTGCCGCCGCTGGCGGTAAGGGAGTCGTGCCGATCGCCGCCGCTCCACCCAAGAACACACCTGGTCCTGGAGCTGCCGCTCTATCTCGCAGCGTCAATACGTCATCTTCTTCCGGTTCCTCCAAGCGCCAGCGTCGTCACAGCAAGAGTGCCGGCAGCGAAGGCACCGCAGGTATGGACGTAGACAGCCCCGAAACTTCAACGGGCTCTCCCAACGAGGCTGCGAAATCCTTGGGATCCACCACCGGTCTTTCTGGCATGCCGACGGCTGGCTCACTGGGCCTGGCTAATGGATTCGGCATGACCCAACGTCCCATGATGGGTGCGGGCATGATGGGAATGCCTGGCGGTCAGAACGGCCAGATGATGAACCCAGGCGGCCCTGCCTCCGGCCCGCAGGAATGGGAGTGGCTCACAATGAGTCTTTGAGGTCTCTGCGCTTCTCCCCCCTTTCATCTCGATTATTGACGCGATGGCAAGTTCAAGGCTCTAGCGCGGTGTCGCAGAAACCATCTTGCCACTGCACTTTCTTTTTTTTATTGAAGCTCCGTCTTCCTTTCGATGATAGATCGATGCCGGGATGCGCTTCTTTCCCGTTGCGTGTTTTGTAAGACTCTCGCAATGGCGAACGGTTTGATTTATACGGGTTGATATTTTACGAATTCTGTTTGATACCACCACAACCTCGAAGTTGGCCTTTGTGCGGCGGCCCTCTGTTTTTTTGGGCCGTCGATGTATGGAGATAATGGAGGGCGGCCTGGTTTGTTTACTCGATATCCTACAATTGTGGCCAAAGACTTGCGGGTGGTTCCGTGTAAACACCTTATCGCGGGATACCCAGCCTACGTCAGCGGCGACCTACGACTTGATGCGCTGAGGGATGAGAGGCTTGATAAAGCCGATGGAAGCTTGGGGAGATTTATGACGATGTTTAGAAGAGCGGCTACTTCTCCTTTTACGACCATGATAGGGAATTTGTTTTCGTCAGGTTACCATTTAGCGTATGGTTTTTTTGCCTGGGCGTCTTCAGACTTTGGGGCGGGACGGTTTACTTTTGTGAAGCGGTCCTAGATCAGCTTCTTTGAACGTTCTGGCGGTCTACTGGAAGCAGGGCCATTGTGTCTTGCATATTGATTATACCTAGCGCTATGCTCCCGAACGACATCAACTGAGATACCTCTTTATTCTTCATCATAATCTTCATCCCACGCCGACTGTGTATCCATTCGGGTCTTGCGTCCAGTTGCATCTTGCTGGCTGGCATTCTTTGAGGCAAGTAAGTAAAGCAGAGCGCCGGGTCGGTCGACGCCGTATCAGTTGGCCAGTCGTCCCACATGCACGAGACGACGGGCCGATTGCGCAATGATAAAGAAAGGGCTTTCATGCCTCCGTAGTCCCGGGCGGTAACATTGGCAGCAGGGGAAGCGGGGGGCATCGGATCGTTTGATGTCCTCCGGGTGGCATATTTCTGGCCAAGCCGGGAAACCCAGACCTGCTGATCTGGGAGCTTCCGACTATGAGCCGAGCAGCATTGATTCAATGTCAAACTCCTTTTCATTGTTATTATTTTCATCTTTCTTTTTCATTCAATCTTCTTTGCGTCGTGGGCGGCCCCAAATTGGTAGAAAGGGGGACGCGTTTGAGGTGCCGCAGGGGGGGGGGATCTCCACGATGAGACGGGTTCCCCGAGAAAGACGCAGGTACGCCCCTTTTCTACTCTGGCATCGATGTATGTTCGGCCAACCCTCCTACGTATAGATTCCTCCTCCCCCGCCGCCGACGCCGCTACAGTGTGGCGGCCGAACTGCCCCCTCCCCCCTCTTTTGCTCATGAGTATCCCAGGGCAGACACCCAAGCCGGTTTCCCGTGGAAGGTTGTGTGGCCTTTTTCCGTGGTCGGCGGGAATCAACCCCCCCCCCCCAACCCCCCAACCCCCCGTATGGAGGAGACCCAATCTTGGTTCCTTTAGGGGGCTAAGGGTACGCGATGCGGTCTTGCATGGGGAGGCATTCTCAGTGTGACACGTCAACTGCGCAAGGGGGACGGAGAAGGGCAAGGACGGCCCGCGGTGGAGCTCGGCATTCCCGCGCGGCCTTTTGTTGGACGGCGTTCGGCGCCGACTCGTCGGAAGGGGGGGTTTGCTAAGAGGACGTGCCCGACGACAACCACGCCAAGCTCAGGGTGCCCGGCGGAAGAGACGTCGGAATATGTTATCGAGACTGGGAGCGGCCCCCGCCCCGCACGGGGCGGGAAGGATGCGCCCGCGGCTCCCATAACAGGTGCGAGTCCGGCAGCGTACCGGGCTGGCCGATCAGTACGGAGGTGCTGAGACCCACGGGCATGAGAGAGAGAGTATCGTGCCGTTTGGGTCGAGCACGAAAGGGGACGGAGGTTTTCCCGACGTGTTTCGGGCCGTGTTCCCTCTGGCTGTGCCGGGTGTGTGCGCCACGAGTCCCGGGGACGCAAAATATCTGCCTCGAGGGATCCTCCGGTCCGAGGTATCCGTTTCGTTACTTGGTCCCCGGGATCCAGGAGTCCTGGTCGGCATGGGACGAGTCGTCACGGCCGGCGCGGCGCGGAACCTCGTGGACCGTCTGGTGCAGCTGTCTGTTGTCCGTCGGGAGTCGTCTCCTTTCGTGACCAAAGGTCGGGAAGCCGCCCATCCGGCGGGTGTCCCGGGGGCGCCTTCCTGAAAGAGAGTCGGCTTCCGTAGCTTCGGGAGTCACTCAACTCGGCCGACTTGGCTTGCCGTCCGGGTCATGATCTTCCATGGTTCGTTTGAAGGGGCATCAAAAGAAAACTTGTCTGGAGCCATTCTGACGGATGAGCGTTTGTGTCTTGTCCCAGCGTAGACACTTCGAGTGCACTCCTGTCGGCTAGGATGACGCCCTTTGAGCTCGAAGATCGCCAGGTAGCAGCTGGAAGGGACGGGCGGGCGGCTCATGGGGCTGGGCTGTCTTGCTTCCGACGCAAGTTGCTTCAAGGAACGATGGCCCCATCGGAGGGCAACATCCCGGCGGCTTCCGTTGGCTCGTTGTCGGTAGTGCAAAGGTCAACGGCCGTGATGATCCGGGGAGGGGTTGAAAGGCTGGGCTAGCTCCATTGACAGGCCGGAAGCGATCAGTGATGGGCTGCCGTTAGATGTCCTGGTGCTCTTCTGTCACTTCATCTCTAGATAATAGACATCTAGGGGCACCTCAGAGCATCGTGATCTTGACGTCGCCGGCCTGGCCCTGCCCCGGCACCCGCCTCGCCGTGGGAAGAGGCGAAGAGCGCCAGAACGCAAGCTCCCCAGAGGAAATAGACCTCATGGAGGAGCTTGTGAGGCGGGCCGCGACCTACTGCCCCGGCCTCAACGGCGGAGACAAGAACGAGTGCCACTGGCGGCTGCGCGGGGCGTGGCCGGGGTACCTGGACGACTACGCATCCTCCACTTTGCGGACGGGCAAGCCGCTCTCGATGTCAAGGTCTGATGGAGGAGTGGGGGGGTGGTCCTGAGCAGAGGCAGCAACCTGGTTGAATGATGGATGCTAGGAGGGGGAGCATGTAGCTTCCAGCCATTGTTTCCCACTTCAGGTGTTGAAGCTGTTTTCAACCGGGTATATGGTTGTGATGCATGTTGTGCGCGGGCGAATAGTAGAATTCGAACTGTGGGCCAAGTCAATACTCAGACCTGAGTCTGCCGCTGTCGAGGCGGACTTTGGGAGAACGCAAAGTTGGCGACCAGTGTGCAGGCGCTGCAAACGGTCAAACATCCTATCGGCATCAATCGTCAACAGAAAGTCCCCACCGTCATTCGGATGTGGTGGTTATTCTCTACAAACAGCCACTGTGTTGGATCATTTGAACGTAGCGGGATGGACATGCAGCAGATAACCGAAGAAATATCATGTATTTCTCCCCGAGCGGTGGCGAGCCGCCCCAGCCGCCTCGGTATCACCCAGCGGACTCAAAAGACTTTGGAGGCATAGGCAAAAGCAAAACAAGCGAATTCCCCATTTCCGATTTCGAATGCCAGAAAACCAAATATAGTTTTTACGTATTTCTGCTGTACGCATTCGTTTGTCTCTTGTTGCTTCGTCAGGCCGGGTGGGAGAAGCATCTACACCCAAGCCGCACCCAGTCTCGCACCATCAGCAGACGGAGGGGGGAGAATGGGGGGATAAACCCTGACCACGACGGCAATTTCCCAAATTTCACCAGATTTTCGCCAACCACCCTTGAACTTGATTGTCCGTCGATTCCACCCTCATGCCAGTGGCCCAGACGTTCCTTGAGTCGTATCGAATGCGTGGGGTAAGAGAGAAAAGGCGCTTAAGCGGTAGGGTTGGGGTTCATCTACGAGGTGGCGTTAGTCACTAACCATGATTCACGAGCATCTCAAGACGGCTCGGCGGCGGCCTTGGTCGAGGGAAAGCGTACCTTGCGCTTGCCACCGGTGAGGGTGACGTTGACGAAGCGGCGGGTGTATGTGAGACGCTTCTTCGCGCGGCCCTTGGGGGTCTTCTTCTTCTCCTGGGGCTCAACCTTGGGGCTATCATGATGTGTCAGCAATCGGATCGGTTTAGTTCATTAGAATGACAGGCTGAATTCAGCATCGCCCGGTCGGTCATCGCGTTCGTTGTGTTCGTCATTTCCATCGTCGCCAAACATCGACATCGAATGTCGTATTCCCTCCTCCTTCTTCTGACTGGTTATTTCCCTCGTCTCCGTCCGCGATGACCGGGTTTTGGGCGATTGCCACTTCCTCCTCCAAAAAGAGAGGGAGGAAGAAGACACTCGGATATGGGCTGAGGACTGTCTGAACGGGCAAAGACTTACGTCTGAGACTTGACCTTTCCGGCACGCGCCAACGATCCGTGAACCTTTCCCATTGTGGCGGTTTGACAAGTTGCTGCTGTGGTGTTTCGGTGAGTTGGTTGTCGATGGAAATCGAGAGCGGGTTTGTCGACTTCTGCGCGGGCGGATGGAGGCGTCGGGTTGCGTGCGAGTAGGACTGCGGGACCAACAATTTTTGGCTCGCTGAATTTCTGTGTGCACGTCACGTGTTGGCTGTGGAGAAGGAGCAGGGCGAGCGAGGGGGGTTTTCCTTCCGCTTATGAATGAATGAATGCCCGCTTTCTCCGTTTTGCCTCCCGGAGGAAATGCACCGGTAAAATGTCGGACTAGGGGGGGCTGTGGCTGACTGACCAATCATCTGACCAGCCAACCAACTAATCCGCACCTCACTGATGTGATATTTCGCTCTGACCAGATGGGTAGTCTCAGCGTACTAGTGGCCCTCCCTCCCTGGTGACATGAATCATTCGGCGAGGACGCCTGGAACACTCACTCATCGACGAGATGGCACTAGTCTGGGGCACAATCCACTTGCAGCTATGTTGCCTCATTGGGTCCTGTCCAAAAGACAATGCAACCTAGGTATTCAACCATCATCCCGTGTGTATCTGAACCGGCCGTGCAATGTGCGTACTCTACAGGGTATCTAGACATGATCTCGTATGAATGCATCGGCCATGCTCTTGTTGTAGTCTATGCATCGTCTCCAAACAAACCCCAGATCTGCTCTGCGCTCTTTGGATGTGCGCAGTATCCGTTACACGCTTTGCACTTGTCCATCTTCTTCGACAGCATGTCCTCCAGCGAGCTCGGGTGGAGAACGAGGTCCTTCGTCTTCAGGTGCTCGTCAAAGAAGGCGTACGGTCCGCAATAGTCACCCAGGTGGATCTCGGGCAGGAAGTTCAGTTCGTGAGCAGTGTTCCTCTTTGACACCTCCGCCCATGCCGCCTTCACATCCTTCTCCACGCGGAAGTCCCATGTGCCCTCCCAGGAGGCTGTCGTTGAATCCGAGTCAACGCTGTAGCGGAAGACGGCGCCCCCAAACTGATCCGTCTTATAAATCTCCAAAATCTGCAGCACCGGCATGTGTTTTGCAGCATTGGCCACCGTGCGAAGGACATTGTTGATCAGCTCGGCGTCGACACCATCAATCATCATGTTTGAAGTCAGAGCAAGACGACGGAGGTGCTTCCACACGGGCGGCGAGCGGTTGCGGGAGATCAGTCCCTCGAAGAAGTCGCTCGCGTCGGACACGTTCGAAACAGCCATTTCCTCGGCTTGAAGACTGAGATGGCCCAGGTTGTGACCCAGGCTGGGGCAAGACGTTCTCGGAACATCGCCCACGTCCTCAGCCTCGGCTGCGGCAGGACCCGGTGCGGCAGGGTCCGTGTTTGCTTCCATCTCATTTTCGTCGCCAGAATCAGCATCCTCCCACTCGCCTTCGCCACCATCGGCAAACGCGTCGAAGTGCTCAAAAATGCTGATTCGCTTGATGTGAGACGGCCAGAAGGGGAGACTACGGGCGTGATCTGAAAAGAGGTAAGCTACCGTTGATTCTTTGTCTGCCACCCGTTCAGACGACGAGAGACAGAGAGAGGTGGGGGTGAGGACATACCTGAGTCGACTTCCAACTGTGCCTCCATATCCACTTGATGCCACGGCTCAAAACGAACTTCCCGAAGCCGAGGCAGGCTTGAGAAAATGGTGAGGAGAGCACGGGATGAGAAGTTGCGGTGGTTGCGGCGCAAGATCTGGCAGCTGCTGATGACCGAGACCTCGGGCAAGCCGTGCCGTCCAATCTGGTCGCAGCCGGCGGTGATGAAGCAGAAGTCGAGGTCGTGGTCGAAGAAGCGTGAGTTGCCGTCCTGGTCCAGGCCCATCTCGCCAAAGTACTTGTTCTTATCGCTGGGCGAGGCGGCGCTCAGCTCGAGCTCAATGTCCGAAGCCGAGGGCGCCCACTTGCTCAAGATGTCGAAGAAGTTCCAGACGCCCTGGGTGAAGGCGACTTCGTTCTCGTTCTGCTCGATGTCAGTCTCGGGCACCTTGGCGAGCTTGTTGGGATAGCGCGGCAGCTCGACGCGGAGTGAGACGCGGCGGAGATAGGAGCGGCGGGCCGGGTCCTGGAGTATCTCGTCAAAGCTGGCGAGGTCCTTGGCGGTGCTGATCTCGAGGTTGCTGAAGTTGATCTTCTCGATGAACCCCTGCCACTGGCGGCACACGACGGCGTAGCTGCCCATATCATGGCGTTTGCTCTTGGCCTTCCAGATTTTCGAGCGTCTCTCTGCGACGGCGCTGAATGCCAGATGCTCGAGGATGAGACCCCTGAGCTCGACGGGGAGACCGTTCCATGATGCCATCTCGGTCTTGTTTCCCATGGCAGACTCGGGTGGTGCCGAGGGTGCTGTCGGCTTCTGATAAGGGGCGACACTGTCGAGGCCCCGGTTGGTCATGCACTCAAAGGTAGAAAGTAAGTCCCTCAGAGACTCGAGTGAATTTTCAGCGGGGCAAAGAGTGAGACACCGGACCCCTTTGTGCGTCCAACCGTCGGCCGGGTCCTTCAGAAAGCGATCAAAAGAATGGGAGACCCTTTGGAATGGATGCTCAGGTTTCGGGGTAATCAAGCGGAAGGGCGCGCCTTCTTGGTCGCTATCAACGATGCTGTCAGGCGAAGGGCTTTCCAACGAGTGCACTGGCTGTCTGTGTTGTCACTGACTCTGTCTTGGCTAGCAGCCCAGCAAGAGTTGCGCCTTTCGGCTGAGGCCAGTAGACGTGCCCGCGCGCCAATCAGAGCTTGTCAAGCTGAGAGGGCCCTTTTTGTAGCGGTACCTCCTACCCCAATAATTCTCAGCGCAGCTATTCACCTCCTGCCATCTTATCGGGTACCTCGGTGCTGGTGCACCCCCCCCCCCCCCCCCCACTGAAAATTCCAACACACAGTTTGCATTCGCAACCTCGACCGATGGAGGACTGTGTTGCATACTGTACCCCCCTCACCAGATAAGCTGACACGCGGCATTCGGCAAACGAGACATCGCTAACCAGCACCCGGGAAGCCTTCTGTTCGAACGTCTGGATTTTCCCATCTGACGTCACAGCTGCCTAGTCCTCGAAATACCCTTTCCCATCATACCTGGGGTGGAAATGATAATGCAACCCAGATTTACCGTAGGGCACACACTCTTTCCCCATCCATGGTGCCGGGGATCTTTTACTTCGTATATACAGCATACTATGCCTGGATACCCTACCCATGTCCGGCGCCAGAGTGGGTACTTTTGGGCTTATCAGATCTGACCCCGGGCCGCTTTCCAAGCGCCTCACCACAGGCATCACATGGGTCCTTCTCCTCCGTTAAGCACGCTGCTAAGCCCGGCTTGAGGAACCTAACATTACCTTCTGAATGACCAACCCGACAGCAGCAGCCCACTGTCGCAAACCAACCGCCTCTGCCGCTCCGGAACCCGACTCGGCGTGACTGTCCGACCATAAGCTTGCTGAAGAGTAGCCCCGACGAGCTTGTCTTTCCCCTTCTCTCGCATTCCCTGGCGGACCCCAGCGAGAGAGCCCCCCCACAGTTTTCTTCGATCACCCCATCCACGACCAACGAAGCCCCCCTCCGAAGTAGACGTCACCGCCGTGCGTGCACTCGATAGCTTAATCCGAACGTATTGTCCCTCTTGCCTCGCCGAGACCGCTCCGCACCCCGAAAGGCTCGTACGATCGATACCCTCCCGTTATCCATCCGACCGCACATCTCGAGCCAGAACTTTGCTACAAGAAACCTCGCACAAGCCTTCGTTCGAACGTGTCTCTCGCCGTCCTCTCGTAAACCTCGAGCAATAATAGTTTAGGACCTCGTCCCGTACGATCATCTCGAAAATGAAGACCTCCGCGCTCCTCGCCGGCCTCGCCGCCACCGCGGCCACCGCCATCCTCGAGCCTGGCATGCCTCTACACCTCGTCTCCAACCCCTCCCCCACCGACGCCGACGCCGCGCGCATCCCTACCTCGTACGAGTCCGCCGTTATGGGCCGCCGCATCCTCGCGCGGACCAAGCTGGCCGAGCTCTCGACCGTCTTCCCAGCCGGCGCGCGCTCCGCCTCGGGTGGCGACCTCTCCGGCATGCCCATCGGCCTGATGGACTACGTCGCCGACTGCGAGGACGGCGGTAATCCCACAATCCTGGCCATCACCATCGCCACCTCCTTCAAGAACGTCCGCGCCGGTTCCAACATCTCCCTCTCCATGCACTGGGTCCCGCCCTACCCGCCCGCGAAGCGCATCTCCCTCTTCTCCTCCCTCCAAAACAAACTCTTTGGCTCCTCCGACGCCGCGGCCGCCGCCCCGCCCGACACCGTCCCTTACTCCGCCGCCAACCTACCCCGCTTCTCGCTGCTCGGCTACCTCGAGAAGATCCCCGTCGACCCAGTCACCTCCCTGAAGCTCGCCCACTGCTTCGTCGACAAGCACCCGGACGCCAAGTACTGGCTCCCCGGCAGCCCCGTCCACGAGTCCGAGTGGGTTCGCTTCGTCGTCACGTCCGTCTACTGGATCGGCGGCTTCGGCGACCGCGCCTACATCGGCTGGATCCCCCTCGAGGAGTGGCAGAACGTTACCCGCGACGAGTACGAATCTATCGAGCTTCCCGGCGAGAAGCGCGGCTGGAAGGAGTGGAGCGCGAACAGCTGGTTTGATGGCGCCGACCTCTAGCTGAGGGGCCTATTGAAGGGCGGTTCGGTGTGGCACGGCCTATGGCAACTGGGTTGTCCATGTGGTTGTCGATTTCGAGCGCGTGGCGCGCGTCTTCTTTGAGGGGAGGAGGGTGATAACGGTACTAGTTCAGGGCCGAACAGTGTTTCAGGGTCTCTTCTCTCGAGGAATCGGCTCAGAATCGGTCCAGGTGCGCCTGTAATTCTCTCCTGCGATGAGTAGACGATTCGAGTTGATTTACCAGCTTTACGAACTGGGTCCTTTCGCTGCAGGCTACAATTCAGATTCCGGTATGCGTTATCGCTACTAGACAAACCTTCGCTGGGCAAAGCCACACACAAGAATACCAAAGTGTCTATACGTTTCGCGTTACATGACAAAGACGACCCGAGTAGAGGAAGCTCATCATTACGGCGTGTTATATCAGGAAGGGGTATCGTGCACTACAGGCTAGAACGTAACAATGCATACACCCTTGTCCATCATCTAGCTCCCAGTCAGTCGTCCCACGAAAATCAACGCTATGTATGCCTACCTAGTGTGTACGTGGGCATGCGTACGCCGTGCGCATTTATCCCTGAGCCCTTGACGCCCAAGCGACTGGCATCCATCGTGTCTAAATATACACAGCAAAATGACAAAAAGAAAAAGAATTGGTGCGACTTTAGTCAACACGAATGATGACCTTCCAGGCAAGTGCGCCTGCCTCTCTGATAGCGCAAGCGAGGCAGCCCCGCCTGCGCCTCGAGATGATGGCATTCCAGCCCTTCTCCGCGCAAAAGGCACGGACTAAAATCTCCATGTCGCTGCCAAACTGGCGACGCCGAGACTCGAGGTGCATGTTCGTCGTCGCGAGGTTAGCGCCGTTGGAGGTACGCTCGAGAATGGGAGAGGTGGGTGTCGCCTGCGTGGGGGGCTGGCGCTTGAAGCCAGTTATGCAGTCAATCACCAGAACACGGGGCGTGGTGTTCGCGTTGGGGGTGTAAGAGGGCCGTCGAACGGATGAGGTGTTGAGAAGAAGATCCTTCAGTGAGGCATCGGGCTTCTCGAGGAGCTCCGAGAGGTGGATGACGGTGTACGTGAAGAACTTGTGTAGAGGATGCCCTAGAAATGGTTATAACGTCTACGTGGATGCATCAGATGGAATGACGTGTCTTACCCGTGATGGTCGCCGGCTTGGAGCTCTGACCGCCGATGCCGCTGCCGTCCACATCGATTTGCTGGATAGTGGGACTGGAGGGCGACCTCAGAACCTTGACATGCGAAGACGGATGGCATGGATGGGCTGTGACAAAGTGTATGTCTTTGGTCAGCGCAAAAGTATGCTCCTTCGCCTCACCCCCGAGTGGGCCAACAGAGAACGAGATAGACGACGGGTATGTGTAGAGCTCGGGGGCTCTGGTCATATCGGAGAACGGCGTCATCGCTATTTCTTCTGTCGGAGTGGACAGGGCTGAGTCCACGGGTGAGGAAAGGTCGAGGGACAGCAACGAGATGCTCAGGCTAGGGGGTGGCTCGGGATAGTTGTCTTCGTAGGGGATGATAAAGTCGGCGGGTAGTATCGAGTTGGGATCTCCGTTACCCAGGACAGAGGACTCGCGCTCGATATAGGTTTTTGCCCAGAGCCTGGCCTGTTTGCCAGTCTTCTTCATGTCCTCTAGGATGCTATCAGCGCCGTTCACCAGGATCTCTTGACATTTGTACAAACCTGATACTTCTGCCACATCAATATTGACCCAGCCATCCCCGTGGCCTTGAGGGGTAATATCGCTGGAGATCCATCCCATGCACTGAGCAGAGCCCTTGCCAGCGGCCAGAACGCGGCCGATGATGCATGCTGTACTCCAGAAACTCTTCCCACGATACACAAACCCGCCGCAGAGGTTGGCCATCGGGCCTAGTCTGGCCATTGCCTCCTTGTCGTTCTCCAATAGAGTGGACATGATCAAGTGATACAACCCTTCACCGGGTAGCATCAAGCCGGATACGTAAGACTTTGACAGCCAACCTGACGGGTGCAACGCAGCAGAGATCTTGTGCCTTCCGGACGGGTGACGAGTGACCTTTGCTTCAGTCCGACCGCCCCCGAAATAGGACGACCTCGTCGTATCGATGCTCATTGGCGTTTCTGCGGGTGTGTGAATCGGCGTTGCCTCCGAGACCTTGTTGGCCGTCTCCGAGATCTGCTCGGCGTAAGAGTCAGATTCAATATCGGGCCAGCGCAGCTT
The DNA here is from genome assembly GCA_030867305.1 of Colletotrichum zoysiae. Classification (NCBI taxonomy): domain Eukaryota; kingdom Fungi; phylum Ascomycota; class Sordariomycetes; order Glomerellales; family Glomerellaceae; genus Colletotrichum; species Colletotrichum zoysiae. The sequence continues at coordinate 217,463 of MU842842.1, forward strand.
CCTCGCAAAGTTGGTCAGACCGTTGACCTGCCGTTCGCTGTAGCGTCCCTGAATGGTGTAGACGGAGACGTCATCGTGTGGATGAGCGTGAATGTTATTGGGGTGCAGACTCATCTTCCCTGTCAAAGATGCGAGCCACCCACCCGAGTTGCGCTTTGGGGTGTTTGCCGGATCGACCTTCCTCTCGATTATGTCAATGTTCTCGAGCCAAGCCCGGGCGAGATGCAACGACCACTTGACTGTCGAGTTCGCATCCTTTTCGAATCGCTTAATCTCGGCTGGTCTGATGCTTTCGGTACCCAGCTCTTCGCCCTCCGTGATGGCGTCTAGTCTGATTAGAAGCTCGCATGAGAGGAGGATCTGTAGCAACAGCCAATACCGCTCTTCCTTGCGCTCCTCCTTTGTTTCGGCATCCTCAATGTCGATGTCGGTTTCCACGTCGTCACCCTCAAAAGAGCCCCACAAGATCTGGCCCAAGCGGATCCTCCATTCGACGTGGGAGAAGTCAATCCAGACATTGGGTGCTGCAAGAACCCTGACAAGCGCCTGGATCTGCACAGAAAGACTGTACGGGTCTTGGTGGTCGACGACACGGGTCGGGGGATGCAAGATGCCCAGGAAAAGTTCGTTGTACAAGGTGTTGTGAATCTTCCTGTGCACCTGATTCTCCTTGTACCTCTCGCTGTTTTTGATAAGCTGATCCAAGATGGCCGTTTCGTCAAGGCGGCGAAGTCCATCCTTGGAGGCCAGCATCCTCTTGCGCTGCTCGACAATGGCATTGGGCTTGGGCCCGATGCTGTCGAAGCCGAATTGCTCCTCCTGGAGAGCATCGCCGACGGGCATCTCGAGAGCAGCTTGGTAGCCCATGGTACCCTTCTCCAATCCTTGCATGCTCAGCATATTAGGCCGCTCTCGACATCGCGGGGTGAAGTGGGCTCGCCTTCTCTCTTTGGCGCATCTGATGGCGGCAGGGTTCGAGTTCATGTCCCTCGTGACGTGAGGCCAGGCAGTAATGCAGCTCCAGGCGGCGTCCTCGATCTGGACATGGTCGTTCAGATCGCGGATCTCGAGGGATTCATCCCATGGAAAAGCGACCGAGGGGCGTGGGGCACCGGTGTAATGGCCTTCTGAGCGAGCAAAGTACTGGGGGGCACCGGAGAAGAGCTTCTCGACATCATCGTCGCTGAGAGTCGCCATGATCTTGGTCAGCTTCAAGACTGGTTTAGGCGTCGGGCCATCGGCTTGCTGCTCGTTGTCGAGTGGAGGCGGCGAAGGGAGTGGCTTGTTGGGGTTGAGAGGGGGCGGCGACCGAGAAGAACGGGACTCGGCGCTGCTCTGCGGGGGGGAAACCTGGGGTTTGCTGGTAAGACACAACGGCTTTTGGAACGGTCGGACAAAGAGGATCGAGCCAATTGGGGGGGAAGGTTGAGTAGAGAGAGACACGGCAGGGTGCTTGGCTGGCAGGACTGCCTGCTTCGTTTGTGTAAACGAGAGGCCTTCTCTGTCTCGGATGACTTTGAAAGGCTTGAGGTGACTAAAGCAAGCATAGAACAGCTTGTGAGAGGTGAAGAAAAACGACGAGAAGAAGGGGAAGTTGCGCTCTGCAGGACAAGGGCAGAGAGGGTGGGTTGACAATAGGATTTGAAGCTGCGAGAGGTAGTGGTCACGCGGTATAGGGAAAGGGGCATGCGAGGAAGCAATGGTAGGTAGATGGTTAGAGTCTGAGCATCTCGAACGGACGTCACTGCTAAGCAGATTCAAAGCAGACAGGTACTACGTGACGTACACGCAGGAGAGATATGACACGACATGAGCCAGAAAGGAAGAGCTGGGCCGATCAAAATGGCCTGATGCAGCTCCCATTGACGGACTGAATATAGTACGATTGCGGGGAAGTAACGGGGTGGGAATGAGGTAGGTGGTGGCTGCAGACTTACAGCTATGGCTGCCAAGACTCCCTCTCCCTCTCCCCCTCTCTCTCTCTCTCACTCAAAAAGCGCCCCAGGTTCGGGCCGTGTCATAGTAGTAATGGAACATTCAGCCCGGTAGGTAGGTAGCGGAGCGGGGGAGAAGGGTACCTAGGGGAGGGGAAGGCCCGGAGGTGCAAGCCACAGACAGAGTGCTGCTATACGTATACTACTATGTAGGGTAGGTACGTAGAGCCAAGAGCAAGAAGGGAAACACGCCACTTGGGCATTGGGAAAGGGACGGGACCCCGTCACCAGAGCATCTGCCCGGGCAGGGGCCGGGGAGGGATGTACCCCTGTGCCGGGGGTCTGGTCTGGCCCGTCTGTCCGTCCGTTCGTATGTCGATGGATTGTCTGCGACTTGCAGTGCACGGAACATCCAGCCTTAGCCAAGACAAACCCGGCACCAGAGTCAAACTGGACCAGGTCTGAGGGAAAGAGAACGGGGAGTGAAAGTGAATATGATGTGCGTGTGAGGGGACTGGTTGTGCATAGGTATCGAGGCGGTGACTACCTACCTCTGGCCTTGGTACCTAGGCAGTATGCTTTCTGCATGCCGAAAGAAGCGCGACCAGGACCTCAAATCAGATTGGGAGATGAGATGGACAGGCAAGTGGCCGACCGTTCCGGAAAACAGAAGGCGGCAGGCGGCAGGCACCTAAGGGTACCTACCTACCTAGCTACCTACCTACCTGGGTAGGTAAACGGAACAAGAAAGGGCGGAAACGGGAAGGGGGGGCGGTGCACGGTGTACACTAGGTAATTGAATTGACCGAAAGGAGGGCGGCTTTCGACTTACAGGAAGCTTCGTTGGCGACTCGGCACCGGTTCCCCGCCCGGACTTTGTTGACGACGCCGCCGTCGTCGACGCGCTGCTGTTGCTGCCCCGGCCTTTGCTGCGACCGAGCAGCCCTCCAAAGAGATCCCGGGTGGAGAATTTGCGCTCTCGCACTCCTGTTCCCTCATGCCCGGACGAGTCCGACAGCTGTCTTTGAGGGCGGTCTTCTATGCCATCCTCGTGCCGTGGCGACAGCTGCGGCTGTTCTTGTTCTTCTTGGTGCTGTTGTTGTTGTTGTTGGAGTTGTTGCAGTTGCTGCTTTTGCGGGGATATCGGTCGTTGATGGTCGTGTTTGTGCCCGCGCCTGAGCAACGACAATGACGGCATCTTGAATGGTGAGTCGTTTCTCGTAGTACTGGAGCTGCCGTGATGGGATAGAAGCTTTCTCGCCGTGTCCGTCTCATCCGTTGGTGTCGTCCTCGTCTTCTTCTTTTCCACCGCTTGTTTCTGTCTTGTTTTTTCCTCCAACCTGCAATTCCTCTTTCTCGGAAATCCTGTTCTCTTGCGGCGACCTCCTTCCAAGCTTTGCGAATCTTGGCTGGGGTGGCTGATCAAAAAGTGGCGTCGCTCGTTGGTTGGACAAGGGTGAGGTGCTGACGTCTTATCGCCGACAACGGTGGACGGTGCAAGTCCAAGTTCCTGCAGGGTAACCTCTCTGAGGCTGCAGCGGGACGACGGGACGCGATTCTCAGCCAAGTCGTCGTCGTTGCTGCAAGATACGGATGGGTGAATGCGAGTGAACGATACGATAATAAGTTGGCACTCAAGCAAGTGAGAGGAGAGCTAAGAAGATGGGCATGAAGAAGGGGGGGGGGGGGGCTTGTGTGTGAAAAAGAGAAGGGAGGAAGAAAGAGACAGATGTAGTCAACGACAGCCGACAGCTCGGCGACGGGTTGTTAAAACAAGAAAATGAATGCGAATCAACAAGAGAAACACTGCCAGATGGCTGCCAAGGCAGGGGGGGAGGGGGTGGCACTTCGTTCTTGTTATCGCCCACTCTTCTTGCTTCCTTCCTCGTCTGCACCGGACTTCATCGAGAGAGGGCAGGTCTAAAGGCCGCCCCCCCAAAGTCCAGCCCAACACATCAGAGGGGACCCCTCTGACTGGGCGGACAATTGGTGCAAAACACGACGGGATAGGACAGACGAGGACCATGGCCATGTCCACTTTGTTGGTGTACCCCTCGTTCCAGCTATACGCCGCATATGTACCTACCTACACCAAGCAAGCGCAGGGTGGGTGGGTTTCCATGCCCAGCCCCTACTGCGGGAGAGAGCGTCCTTGACTTGGTTACTCCACGTAGATATCTGAATATAGCAGCCGATCCTGGAAGCCAGAGCTGAGGCCGGGGGTAGAGAGGTGGGCGCGAGGAAGAGGGAGCCGGAGCCATGGCCATGGCTCGAAGTCGGCTTGTTGGCAAGAGGGGGTGTGGGCAGCACGGCAGTCTCAGATCTCTTGCTAAGTCCACGTCAGATCCCCTTGGTGAGGTGGGCTGGTAGGGAAATTAGGAGACTCGTGGAGACGGCAGAGGAGAAAAAAGCATGGGGGGGAATCAACAACACAAGAAGAAAAGAAAAAAAAGAGCCCATCAAGGAGCTTCTTTTCGTTCGTCATTTGCGCGCCTCAGTGGGACCGGGGGAGGGGGGTGCGTGAATGTGGATGTTGCAGGCATGGATGAGCATGGACTCCCTCCCTCGTCGTGTAACCTCTATGATGTGATTTCATCACTCATTTCGTACGAGCTGCCTGCGTAGTGATTAGTAGCTTTACAGGCTAGGCTCCAGATTGACGCTGTCCTCCTGTTCTCCCGCCTTGTATCTTCCCGTGTGAGCTAGCGCAGAGGGGGAAAACATGGAAGGGCAGGAAAACAACAAGAAACGACGGTCAACTGCGTTTCATGGGGGGATCGGTTGGCTGCAGGGCGGCCACGGGGAAAGAGGCGTCATGTTCATGGTTTGATGGCCGCAGCTCATTTCACCAGAACAGTATGCCCCTTCTTCATCATCGATGTCAGACTGCACGGAGGGTGCATTACAGCCCTGTCGCGCCCACCCTCCTGCTCTTGCCTCGCGGGGCTAGCTGCACACTAATGGCAAGGTCCATTGCCAGCGACAGGCCAAAGAGATGCGCAGATAGAGTCTGACATCGAAGAAGACCGACGCGGTGGGCAAGGGATCCATGGTCGCCAGGTTGCAATAAAACACGACATTCGAGTCCCCTGTATCCAGTTGCAACTCACTTGTGAGTATGTATGGGGCTTCTAGAAAACGAAACCGAAGAAAGAAACCGAGGAAGCACGGGGCCGGCTCCATTTCTGGAAGCTGGACGGAAAATGAAGCGGCCAATAAACCTGTAGCAGACCAGAATCAGAAAATGTACACCGTAGAGGGCCAGCTTGTGCGCATGTGAATATTCCCAAGACACGATCCTTACTGATTATCCAGACTAGGCCAATCTCTCTCTCTCTCTCTCTCTCTTTCCGGGTGTGTATCTTGTAATTTATCAATTTTTTCTTAATCTTTGGCTAGGTCTAATTAGGCAGACAGATGGTTATGAACGATCCGCATCCCACGCAAACCCCTCCACTCTCACAGGCAGTCGGGTGTCATGTCACATTAGTGTGGCACCGGGTGGCTCCCGTCTCCAAGGATGATGAGGTGAATTGAGTCGTTGAGTTGCAGCTGCGGTGGGCTTTCCCCAATGATGTTTGCTCATCTGGGTTATGTTTGTTTCCTTTCTGGGCAATGAATCAATATAAATCAAGGTAAGCTTTGAACGCTCACCGGAATCTTTGGGCTTCGGGTCCTCACGCCCCTCACTGGATACTTCTCTGCAAAGCATAGACGAGGCAGGGAAGAAGCAAAAGAAGGGGGGGGAAGGCGGGAAAACGGAGGGAGAATTTTTGGTCGGAAGAGAAGCAAGAATCTCATTAGGGGTCACATCTGTAGGTAGGTATCTGCTAAGGGAATGGTGCAGAAAATGCAAGTGTACCTAACGCCTGCAGGAGCTGATGCAGAAGTGGAATTAACAAGGACCGGTCTAGGGGTGTTGGGCCAAACATCAAGACGGGTATGATCCAGTAGATCATTTCTTCGCCAGACTTGCACCATCCATCTGTCTTTGCGCCAGCCCGTTACACACCCGACACCGAGCGCTGTGCCACCATTGGGGTAGACCCGAACGGGCGCCGCGTGTGGCTTGAGAGCATGTCCATCTTCGGCAAGTCAGCCAAGCCAGCCGCCCCCCGGGGCGCCAGCATCAAAGATCATCATCCCCCCTTCGCTTCGACCGATGTTCTCGAACGTTGAGTTTCTTCGGCCGGGGCGCGTCAACAATACCTGAATGTGTGGGCTGGACTCGCCAGGGCCCGTTCCTGACGGTTCCTGACCGGGGGGGGGGGGGGGGGGGGGGGGGGGGGGGGGGGTTGTTGGGGCAAGCTTCTCTGGTCTCGGCTGGTCATAAGTTTCGGAAGTCTGCAGCGCAATGTTGGGGACCCCCGTCTCTCGTCCATGGGGGTCTCGTGTCTCGCCTACCAGTGTTATTATTCCAAGACCCTCGCGGAAGGACCGGCGACAAAGGGGAGCTTAGCCGCACGCGGCAAACTACTGTGATTACAGAGCTGCTTCGGCGAGAACGAGGCACGGTACACGACATCGACGGAACCGAGCCCCCGGCTGTGACTTAATCAACCGAGGTCTCCACTCCAAGCCTTCGCATTGACATGAGACGACATGCTAATATGGTCCCGAGTTTGACAACCATCAGAACCCGTGGGCTGCTTACGCAGTACACGTAACTTTCCCCATCATGCTCGAACTAAGTCGTCTCATATCCTTGAAGGCTCGAAAATGGAAGTGGGAAAAGAAAAGGGGAAGACGTGGATTTATTTATTTCCCCTTCCCCCCCTTCCTTTTGGGGGGGAAAGGAGAAGGAAGACAAAAAGGCGGACTCGGCTAAGCTCCATATATCTATCATCTCTGAATGAATGGTATAGCCCGCTGTCATAAGAATCACAAGACCGACCACACGGGGCCATGAGAAATTGTCTTGGTAGATCCCACACGTCCCAAGGATTCAGGAACCATTTCGGTGATGGCCAGAGTGATGACCCACTATCGGTCCAGTGATCTTCGCCGGTCTATCAAGGCGACTTCAGTATAGAGAGGTTACACCGCATATGGCCTTGACTGAATGGGCTGTCGAGGCAACCTCGTTCAGAATTGGAAAACCTGGATATCACTATGCTGTATATCTAAAGTATATTGTGTTGAGTACTGGGCATAGTACTTTAAAGTGGTTTTTCTTTTACAGTTTTTTTTAACCATTACAGTGTACCTGGCGACCCCAAGGGGTATCGCCTTGTCTTTGTACCTCAGTTCAGAATTGGAAAAGGTTAAAAGGAAACTCTAATGCAGCCCCAATCTCCCTTTACGATAAAGTCCGCGCGGGACTGAGAAGCCCAGGAAAGCCAACAATTCGACTCGGTGAAGACGAGACTTGCAGTCTGCTGCCCCATAGTCCCGGCAGGAACGCGCCACGAGTTGCTGAAACGGCTGCGCCGAAGGTGTGGACCCACTCGAGCTGCCGACTGGTCGAGATCCCCCGTACCGACCGAACGTGGGTTTGCGTGCTGTGACACGAAGTTCTTCTTCAAGGGGAAGCAAGGGGCCTTTAATTTGAGTCCACGGCGGTTGGAAACGGGGGGCGATCACCAATTTGAGCACGGGTGAGTCGTTCCTCCAGCAAGCCACTCGGCACCCGTCCCGGCCTGGCTGCAACCCACTTGCCGTCGTTCGGCGTGTGACGCACGCCACATTTATCGGCGCCGGCTATGATATCCTGTGCCAGTCGGCGGGCCGCTCGACCTCGGTGTGGTATCAAGCAACTAGTAGTAGATCGTCCGACTGCTAGTTTATTTCATGTAAAACCCTGTTACACGCAAAGAGACGATGCGTGGCAGCTGGGGGCAGCAACCCGGCGCACAGATCGTTTGCCGCAAAGGGCCAAGGAATGCTCACAATTGTCAGAGGGATCGCCTTGTGCTAGTGCCTCAATAGACTCGTGGCCAATCTGTCTGTCATACGGGGCGAGGTAGGTTCGGGCTTTTCTTCTTTTTGCATTTTTCTGGTTTTCATTATAATCCACCCTAAGCCGAGCTGCCCGGCACGCGCGCGGAACGGCTTCCCCGGCTTCGTTCCGGACCCAAGTTGCTAGGCGAACGTTGTAATCTTAGGGTATCATTCTTCTTGCGCCTCATCGGCCGTTCATGTAAAATCATCCCCCCCTTGTAAAATTTCGCGCGCGTGCACAAAACGTGCGCGCACACGTATATCTAGACGTGCGAGGCCTGAAGCGTAGACAGGCTCCAATCTCCCCCGTAGAACCTTGGAAATGTGCTTGTGCTTAAGCGGATCAATGAGCAAGCCGCTTGCCGCTCGGCTCATCATGATGCATTCGCATGGAGCGCCTACTTCTGGTATGGTCAAGGTGGGAAGCGTCGTAAAACGGCAACCAAATCCGCGATGAGCTGGCCTTTGCCGTTCTCAGGCCAGCGGTGTGTCGTGTACCACGATTAGGATATATTTCGCATCGGGTACGATGACCAGCTCCTGTTTCTTCGTCCGTAGCCTCAGCAGCTTCAGCTCGTCCTGTTCCTTGTGGTCAGCGCCTTCAAGCTCTTGACACGTCACCGCAGTCAGGGGGCCGGGTCCTCTTACCTCGGTGTCCAGGTCCAGCACAAGAGTACCCGACGCATTAACCCAGTTCCACACCTTGGCCGCAAAATCCTCCAGGCCCTGGGGTTGTTCCTCGCCGTTTTGTTGCTGCTGCTGCCCGGCGGCGCCCTCACCAGAGAACGAACCCTGTCCTGTTGCCAACGTCGCCGCGTTGAAGGAAGAGAGCTGGCCGCTTGTCCGCAGGATCGCGCCCGTGACTCGATCGAGAATGACGGTGGCCTTGACGCCGGGCTTCTTGGAGAGTCGCGTAAGGGTCTCGTCCAGCGCGTCGTGTCCATTGTTCTGCGGAGGGGGGGGCACATTCTTGTTTAGCTATGACGCCATCGCTGTAGAGGGGTTCGAAGTCGCTCTCACGGTTGCTACTGTGTCGGCCATGGTTTCTGGCTAGCGGTGCCTAGAGATCAAAGACGGCAGGGTGGAATTCGTCTGTACGTCTCTCGTCGTCAGGCAGTTGAGGATTCGAATTCCGACGCCGGGTCAGGGGGATTTAACCGTTTTGTCGTCGAGGCAGATGTTGTGTGTTCCCAAAAGGCAGGCTCGGCTCTCGTCTGTAAGGCTGGCTGGATCAGCCAAGGTGCCCAAGGTACTACACCTGAACTGGAACTCGGGGTAGCAGCCTACCAACGCCTTAGTGGGGTTGGGGTTGGTGGCGGGGGAGAGTTTGGTTCGACAAAATTCTGCCTTCGCTGACCGCTGAAATTTTCTGGCTCTCGAATTGGCAGGGGTTCGACCCTTTCGGTGCTGCAAGCCATATCTCATGTGAACACTTATTGCCATTGCTGCAGCTGTAACCGCAAAATCTTGCTGAGAAATCCAAAGCTTGCAAACTTTTTGTGTTATGTGAAGAGGGAAACCTTTTCAATCAAAGAAAGGCCTTCGAAAGACAGCCATCATGGGTTCCAGCACGAGAAAGAAGAAGGAAAAGGCGAAGGACTTTGCAGTAAGAAGATCTCAGTGAGATGTGGTTGAATCGCATCGAAGAGTTCCCTCTGATGCCTCGATGTATCTGACACTCTCCCACAGAAACCAAAGTTCAAGGTTGGAAAGACCAAGGCCAAGCCTGCCAACTTCACAGACACCAGCTTCAAGGCAAAGTCCATTGCCATGGGCCATCAGAAGCTTTCGACTGAAGCCCCTGACAACGCAACCCAGTTCAAGCACAATCTCTCCTTGGCCTCGACATCACGAGCAGACAAGCAGCGTAAGGAGTCGCTGGCACATCTGACCAGTCAAGTGTTGGCCGGCAACAACCCCGTCGGAACCGCAACAGTTTTGGGCAAGCTTCTGCCCCTAGTCTCGGACGCTTCGGGGCCGGTACGCACCCAGTTGCTGAAGCTCTTCAAAGCCTTGCCCGATGCAGAAGTGAAGCATCACGCCGAGAGGTGTATCATGTACATTCGCGCCGGCATGACCCACCTCTCCGCCGACATCAGCAATGACTCCTTATCCGTCCTCGAGTGGCTATTGGATGTCGCGGAAAACGAGATCGTCAGCTGCCCCGGCGGCTGGGTGAAGACGCTGAACAGCTTCTGTGCGCTAATGGGCTGGACTGTCAAGACGAGCACCGGGTGGTCAACTGCACCCAAGACAGGTCTGCGGACCAAGGACGCGCAGTCTCATGCAAGGCAAATCGCCGTCCTAGCCAGGTTCCTCCAGGCCGGGCTCAGGCCCGAGATCGCTGCGCCGAGCAATCCTTATGCTTTCGCCGACAACATGTACCGGGTCCCTCGGACACCAAACCCATTCGCGTATCTCAACCTCTTCGGAACCCGCCGAGATGAGGAAGCTGAGATGTACAACGACCGCGAATCCCGGCAGCGTGTTTTCCACAGGAGGTTCTTGGACTCCTTCAACCGCGGCGTAGAGCAGGCCAAGAAGGAGGGCGGTGCCATCGGACGGTCGGCGGTTCAGATGGACCTGGCCCTAACCGAGGGTATGGGAGGATACGAGGCGACGTCCGCCGTTGAGCCTCAAGACCTCCTTGACTTGTGGTGAAGTATTGATCCAGCAATCGCTCATAAACTATCCACAAACTCGGGGCCGTGAAACCCCGCAAGACGATGTCATTGTCTGGACTGCCATCACCTTCATTGACCGAGCATATTGTCCCGTATGATTCAGGTAGCATGACATCTCACGTACGGTGGGAGTTCGGCGCTACATATGGACGTAGGCAGCGGCCGTCCGTTTAGGCGACGCAACGGCTGGCAGAGCAGAAGAGGTGGTCTTCGATATTGCCATGCTTATCCAGTCTTGACTAAAGAGCAGCCGTCTACACGAAGGAAATTACCTGTAACGAATACGGTATCAGCATCATGCAAGGCGTCTATGGAAATTCCGGACCATTGGCTGGTACAGCATTCATTAATTAGATGGATACAACGATACCCGTCTCATTTCGGTGGGACCTCTATTCTTCAAGTTTATTTACCAAGTTTATTTACCTTTGCTTCAAAGCTGGTGTCTGTTAAAGTAGTTTCTCAGGATAGGTCCGGTGACAGTGGCTATATGCCTGCCTGCCTCCAGCATACGACTGTCTTGCATGTCAAGGAGTATCATTGTGACTTCATCCATGCAATCAAAGCGATGGCGAGCAGGATGTCGGACCCTCCGATCCAGTTATCAACAAAGAAAGGCTCACACCCTTGAGTTCCTGATCAGTACTGCCCGCATTGGTCCAAGGTGCAGTTGATGTCAACAGCCGATAGACGAAGAGAATATGTTGCATGTCTGCATAGGTAGGTAGATAGTCACAGCTTGTGCCGGGTGTTTACTTTAGTCTGGTACATCACGAGATGGTCAATTACCTCACTTCAGCCGGGCCAGACTCTCCTGCCTCAAAGCCAAAGGTCCATTGTGCCTTCCTCCTTTGAAGGAGGAAATTTCGAGCTGCCTTTGCACCTTCCTCCGGTCGACTGGCCGCCCTCATCCTTATTTATACCTTTCTTGCTCCCTCCCACCTCAGCTTCCTCTTCTCTTCTCCACCACAGTCTGTCGAAAGGGATCTCGCCAGGTTCTCTAACATTCCGAAGCCTGATTTGAGAAGTAAGTGACTTCAGCTTTTCCCCTTCCACAAGTTCATTTCTCCCATCCTTCCCTCCATCATCACTATCATCGTTGTTTGGCCAGCCTTCCGCCGCGTCGGCCTGCGCGTCTCTGCAAACACTTTCCGAGACGCTTCGCTGTGGAAAAGTTTTACTCGTGAATCCCGTCGACCGCAGTCTTCGCCCCTGCGCTTTCCTTCTACGGATACGGAGGTATACATCGATCCCAGCTCTGATATCCTTCCCTTCCACTTCTTTCCTTTCTGTCAATCCATGAGCAGTTCGTGTGCCCGTGGCTTCTCTTACATCGTTTCCACCGCACAATATCACTCCTCTCTTCCAAGCATTCCTTCCTTTTCCTCCAAACTTAATTAACTGGGGTATACACAGCTCGCCAAAGGTTTTCGCCCCTTTCAACTCTACCTTCAATCAGCAAAATTGCATACCTCATTGGACAAGCGATACTGGTAAGTGGACATAAAAATATCGCGTTTGCCGGTTCTGTATTCATCTAATCGTTGCGGGCCAGACAGAGTTTCCTCGGTTAGACATGTCCGCCTTTGATACCACCGAGATGCAGTCTGCTCTCCCATCCGAGGGCTTGGACAAGAAGGTTCCTGCCGCTGCCCTTGACAATGAGGGCAAGCCGTGGGCTGCGCCTCTTCCTTATAACTACGAGCAGCTTGCCCAACAGGGCCCCGTTGAGACCACTGATTGGGAGGGTAACGGTGCCGTTTACGAGTGGAACGACGACTTTGGCGATGTTGGTCCCAAGTTCCCGGAACTTGAGCTGGCACTTTTCGGCGATCACAGCACCCGCCGCGACCACACCGGCATCGACTTCTCGATGTAAGTATTCCAACCCAAGTTCTGAACGCGACTCACAAATTCTAGGATCTCTACCATCACAGTCACCCAGGTGGGCACCACGCGGATTGACCCTGTTCAATCCTACAAAGACGCCGGCCTGCACCCCGTCATGTTGGAGAACGTGGAGCTCGCCGGATATGAGGCTCCTACTCCCATTCAGAAGTACACCCTGCCGGCCATCCACATGGGCCTTGATGTGGTTGCTGTTGCTCAGACTGGCAAGTCATCTCGCCACTATGCTTGTATTGCTTGACCGTCGTGGCTAACATGTAACATAGGTTCCGGCAAGACCGCCGCCTACCTCATTCCGGTGCTCAACAAGCTCATGGGCAAGGCCAAAAAACTGGCTGCTCCTCGACCCAACCCTGCCGAGGTCGAGCTTGGTCAGGTGTGGGTTCGCGCGGAGCCTCTGGTGGTCATTGTTTGCCCCACCCGCGAGCTCGCCATCCAGATCTTCAATGAAGCCCGTAAGTTCTGCTACCGCACCATGCTTCGTCCTTGTGTCGCCTACGGCGGTGGTCCGATACGCGATCAAATCCAGCAGCTGGGCAAGGGATGTGACGTCCTCATTGCCTCACCTGGTCGTCTGTGCGACTTCATCCAGCGCCCGGATGTTCTCTCCCTTCGCCGACTGCGGTACATGGTCTTCGATGAGGCTGACGAGATGCTTCACGACGACTGGCGCGAGGAGTTCGATGTCATGATGACTGGTGGTGGTAAGTGACATCTCCATCTCTTCGCCGTCTATACCATGGGGTACCGATCCTTACTTTCTTTGCAGAGCAGCAGGAGGGCAACATCAAGTACATGCTTTTCTCAGCCACCTTTCCTAAGCCCCTTCGCGATCTTGCCCAGGAGCATCTCTCCTCCTCAAGTGTTCGCATCAACATTGGACGTATTGGCAGCACACATGCCAATATCATGCAAAGAATCTTCGAGGTGGCCCCCTTCGACAAGAAGACGGCCCTCAGAGAGCACATCAACTCGCTGCCGGCCTGCCGCACAATCATCTTCGTCAACAGCAAGCGCACTGCCGATGAACTCGACGACTTCTTGTTCAACATGGGCTTCCCCTGCACATCGATGCACAGCGACCGAACTCAACTCGAGCGCGAGGCTTCCATGCGCGCTTTCCGCGCCGGAAAAGCCCCCATCCTCATTGCCACTGGAGTCAGCGCTCGTGGTATCGACGTCAAAAACGTGAACCATGTCATCAACTATGATCTTCCCAGCATGGAGCATGGTGGCATCGAGGAGTACACCCACCGAATTGGTAAGAGGCTCTGGCTGTTACTCTGTTTGTCTTTATCACATAGTGCTAACAGCCAGAAAAGGTCGCACAGGTCGCATGGGCCAGCGGGGTATAGCCACCTCCTTCTACACTGAGCGTGACGAGCCTATCGCGAGTGTTCTCGTCCGCACCCTCTTGGAGACCAAACAAGAGATTCCCCCCTTCCTTGAGCCTTACAAGCCCACCGGAAAGGGCCTAGAGCATCTCAAGTTTGAGACCGAGAGCGACTTTGACCCCGAGGAGGCCGGTGTCGCCCACCTTGGCGTCTCTGGCGGTGAAGGAGGCTGGTCCAATGAGGGTTATGGCGGCGACGATGCTGCTGCTACTGATGGTGCGTGGGGCGGTGGTGGTGACGACGTTGGTAATGATGCCAGCAACGAGACTAAGAGGGAGGAGCCCGAGGCCGCTTCTGCCTGGGGCGCTTCCGCTGGCGGTGGTGACTGGTGATTAGATATACCTGCATTTTCCAGCGAGCGTTGGGTTACGTCGAGGGGTGACGATCATACGGGGAACAGATGTGAAAAAATTGGGGCGGTCTATTCAGAATGCTTTGACGGGGTTGCCAAAATGGAATAGGGCTGCAGCTAATGATTCATACTCATCTTGATACAACACCGCTCATTCCTCACCCAGTGCTTGATGTTAAACGACGCGCTGTATCTGCCTGTATTGGAACAGGTCGTGTTGTTTCTGAGATTGCAGCCCAGCGCATCGGGAGCCTGCCTGACTAGGCCATTACCGTCGAAGGAACCGGCAGAGTGGCCACGATTCGCAACGATCAATCGCGAGCCGATGGTTTACTTGCTTGACCATAGGCATACAACTAGGACCAACTCCTCCATGTACCGACGCCGCCGTCTTTTGCCCCCCCCCCCCCTCTTTCCTCCTTGAGATGGCTGAGCTACGCCCCCCCCACGTGTTGGTTTCGGCCGGCCCTTGTATATGTAAAGGGCCGCCCCTGGGGCGCGCTCACGTTTGCCCCGATATTGGCGGCGCTGTACATCGTCCACAACCTCCGAGTACGTGGAGATGGGCGTGTCCGGGAGCATTTTTGCTCAAGAGAGACGGAAAAATCTATAGACTATCGCTACAGTCCAATATACCCGGAATAAGAAATGATAGAAAAAAAAAAGAAGAAGAAAAAACCCCTAGAGTCGGGGCAGGGAGACAAATATCCAGGAAATACATCGGCCAGGCTGGATGGAGACAGTTCATCAAAGTTTCAAAGCAATGCGGTATGTTTTAAATTAATCTGCAGCTGCTCTTCTGATCCGCCACCTCTCAATACTCTATCAAGCCATGCTCCTCAGCCATCGAATCAGGCGTTCTTCATGATGTCGAAAATTCCCTTGAGCTTTCCTACAAGACCCTGTGCGTAGCCCACGTTTACAACCCCTCTCGTGAATCGCCAACTGCGCTCCTGATCCGGCACAGGATATTTGACAGGTGGCGGGATTGAGGTGCGAACGCCCAGCCAACCGAAGCGATCGACACAAATGCTCTTGATGTTACAGAGGCCCCTGAGTCCCTCCTCGCCGGCGAAACGTCCATAGCCGGAGCCACCGACGCCGCCAAATGGAAGCTGCACAGCATATGTTGCGCCAAAGTCATTAACGGCTACCATTCCGGTTTTAAGGCCATCGACGACGGTGCGGAGCACAGGGTCGTTATCGCCGCCGAATATAGAAGCGCCGAGACCAAAATCTGGCGCGTTGGCCACGGATAGTACAGACTCGGCATCATGGCCTGGAGCGCGCATGATGGTCATGACGGGACCGAAGCATTCCTCGTTGGCGATATCCATATCCGGAGTAACATCAACGAGAAGTGTTGGGGCGAAGTAGTGGCCCTTGGGATGTTCGGGATGAATATGGCGCTTGCCGCCGGCGAGGAGACGAGCACCTTGTTTGAGTGCCTTGTCGACGAGGACCTCGAGCCGATCAAAGTTAGCATCGGAGATCATGGCTCCCACATCTGCAGTCGGGCCCAGGCGGAGGGCCTGGACTTTCGGTGCAAGCGTGGAAACCAGTTGTTCGTAAAGCTTTGGCGTAGCAATGATTCGCTCGATGCCGATACAGTTCTGTCCGGAAGCCTGGAACGTTCCGCGCATGAGGATCTCAACAATACGGTTCAAATCCTTGGCGGCGGAGTCGAGAACAATGGAAGGATCTTTGCCACCAAGTTCGGCGATGAGAGGCGTGAGCGACTTGGCCGCTGACGCGGCAACCTTCAAGCACACAGGGCGGGAACCGATAAAGGTCAAGTGAGATATCCTAGGGTGGGAGGTTATGTGGTTCGCTGTCTGGGGCCAGCACACCACCGTCTGGATCAAGGCAGGGTCGTATCCATGAGCGATAAGGGCGCCCCTCGCGATGCTAGTAAAGTACTGCGAGCTCCATGCCGTCTGTTCGGAGACCTTGACTAGGACACCGTTCCCAGCAAATATGCTCGAAATGATAGGCCCGATGAGGTTGTGGAATGGGTAATTCCAGCTAACGAGCGCTCCAACCACGCCGAGCGGTTCATATCGCACCTCGTTCCGCTTATATGCCATGAGCAGGTTCGTGGGTCGCGGGCTTGGGCGGAGCGCTTTCTCACCGTGGCTCAATGTCCAGGTGAGCTTCTCGACTGTGACGAGGATCTCGCCCAGCTGAGCGTCGACCATGGTTTTGCCGGAATCGAGGCAAGCCGCGCGACAGATGGCTTCCTGGTTGTTGAGGACGTGTTGTAGCATCGTGCGCAGTACGCGGCGGCGCTCGCGGAAGGTCGTTTTCTTCCATTTCGTCTGCGCTGCGTGGGCTGCATCAACAGCGCGGTCGATGGACGCCGGGGTAGAGGGGTTGATGAAGCCGAGGAACTGGCCAGTAGCCGGGGCGTAGCATTGAACTGCGGTCGTGCCAGAGATCTGGGTGGATAGCCTTTGCGTCAGCCATCAGGGGCACTCTGTATGCTTGGTATTGTGGTATGCCATACCTTGACGTTGGTCTTCTCAACGATCGAATGCTCGTCAGGAATCTTCGGCGGAGGGACGGTGTATGCGATGGCTTTGTCTTCGTTCCAAGCCTGCGCCAAGGACAGGAGCCAGACACTGAAGGCAACTGCGATCGCAGCGAAGAGGTACTGGGGAACGCCGGGTCTGCCACCAATATGTCGAGTTAGCTTCAGTTTTCGAGAGCCAGAAGTGGCGCCATGCGGCGGGCAATGGCGTACGGGATGGCTTCAATGTACGAGTAGATACGTTCGGCGACCTCGTCCAATAGTTGTGTGTCCATTTTGGAGTCGACCTGAGCCGGATGCAACGGCTTGTTGCAGGGGCGTCGTTCTCCGAGGTCGCAATCGTGATTTTACTCCTGCGGATAGAGAGAGTGAGAGGGCGAGAGAGCCTCTCCAAGCGGATCTTTGAAGTCACCCAGTTACTCTTGTCTTGGCATGAAATCAGCAGAGCTCGGGGGAGCTTGCCCCGGTCGAGTCCCACCTCTATGTACATACATCGTACCTACCAACGCTAATTAGTACCTACTGCCTATTGTGGGTGGATAATTATTAGCCTTTGGTAAGGGTCAATTGAGCGTCGATGCAGGGGCCGCGACAACGCAGATGGTACCTGCGTGTTAAGCGGTGAGCCCAAGTATCAGGACAGCAGGACCCCAACAGCTGTGTTTATGACTGCCAGGCGTTAGGATTGACCTTGATGAGATTTCAAGACCATATAGGGATAGATTCACATTCAGTCATCATGGGTCATGATTGATATACTGTGTTAACAATTCAAGCAACAGTTGACTTCTGTCTCTCTTGCTCGTCTCCAAGCTACTCTCTTATTATGTTTTGGTTTCGCGTATTTCTCCTCCTACTGTTCTGTTCGCGTCTATGTACAAAAAAAGGCATCGCCGGCACGAAGTGTGCCATCGCTTTGGTTGGCCCACCAAGCCACAACGCCCCTGAGGCCCCCAGGTAGAGATTCCAGCATCGTCAGCATGGACTGTTTCCTAGCGCCTCCTCTCCTCTCGATTCTAGGATGCACACCAAAACTTGCACGGAAAATGCCGGCCGAGTCTTCAATTCCTTTGCTTCCGTGAACGCCGTCGCAATAGGAATCCCATTTACGATATAATAAAATAAAAGACCAAAGAGAGAATAATGAACCTGCAAGACCGAAAGAGAAGCAGACGGGGGTTTGAGGGTGATGAAGCATCGGGTGTCGCTGGTACGCGAGGGTGGGAATGTCGTAGATCGCTCATGCAGATCGTGATGCATCGGGGGATATCAACAAAACAGCACAAAGAAACAAGGCCCTATCTCGAGGGCGAGGCGAGGTATAATACAAGGGAGAATTCCGGTCAGTCGTGAAATGAAGCGGGCGCTACATGTTGGCGCTCTTCGTCAATGACAGACCCCGTAGTCTTCGAGGATGGAACCGGTCGCTATAAGATTGGCTTGACTCAATTCGAGAAAGGCGGGCGGCAGACGTAAAGTCGTTGCTGGCCTCGAAGCTGGCTCGTGTGCGGTCCATCGAGGCGCGGATTCGGTCGTAAGACGGTCTGGCTCGGTCGTACGAGGGGCGAGGTCGATCGAAGGAGGCCCGCATCGGAGGAGTCATGTCGAGGGACTGTGTTTGCACCATGTCCATCGATTGGCGATGGCCTGTGTAATTGGTGCCATCGCTGCCGTTTTGGCTGCGCGGGTTGTGCGTTGTGTGTGTAGCAACTGAAGGTGGATAGATTGGCCTTCTGTCCTCATCCACACTGGCATAGTGCATGTGCTTACCCTTTCGCGAGCTGTCCGACGAGTTCGATGGTGTCTTGCTCGCCTCCTGCTCCCCGACGACCGTCGCTTCGTCTCCCTGGGTGAGACGAGAGAATTTCCCTTGCCGCTCTTGCTCGCGGATGATGTCGACGTCGTACGGAAAGTACACCTTCTGAATCGCCTTGATCGCGAACCGGGGGAAAAGGCTGATGACGGGTACAATGAAAAAAACTGCCCAAAACGACGCCTGGGCGTAGACCTGCGGGGCGGCCTGGTAAAAGAAACCGGATCCCTCGGTAGCCGTGTAGATGCCGGTGACGATAAAGATCATGAGGTCGCTCAGGACGACAATCGTTATCATGATCCAGTCCCAACGGTACGTGTTGATGAGAATGTAGGCGTTGATGACGAAAACGGCGGGGTGCGCAATATAGGCGCCGAGGCGGGTCCTGTCTTCGATGTTCAATCCGTTCTTGGTGACGAAACTCGTGCTAACCACAGTTAAATACGGAATGTAGAAAACCATGACAGATTGGTAGACGCCGTCAAGCATATACAGCCTGTAGGCAAGTTAGCAACACACCAACAGCCACGGCTGCGACCAGACTTACCAGAACTTGGTCTGCGTCCACTCCGCGCGTTCGATGCCCCGGCGATACAGCTGGGGCACGGCGAGCGAGACCTTGTCCGAAACGTCTTGGTCCAAAACCCCCATGACTACGACCGGAACCGAGGTGAAGAGCAGGTTGAAAAGAAGAATGTAGGTGTACTCGTAGATATACGTGACGTCAAAGTCACAGTAAATTTGGTACCAGAAGATACCAAATACCCAGACCACGTTCTTGTAGAAGAAGTTGGCGACGGTCTCTCCAAGCCGGCGGTAAGACCATCGGCCATGAACAAGGACCAACCGCGAGAGGAATCGGAATTGGGCGATCGCATAGTCCGATGACATGACGGCCTGTCGACCTTCCTCGCCGGCAATGCCGACACCAACATCCGCCTCTTGAATCATGGCAACGTCGTTAGCACCGTCTCCAATGGAAAGGGTCATGACATCGAGGCCGTTCTTCACCATGGACACCACGGCCGCCTTTTGAGCAGGGCTGACACGGCAGCAGAGTACCGACTTGCACTGCTTGCAAAGGAGAAGAAATTTTTGCTTCAAGGCGTCGTGAAGAACCCATTTGAGAGAGAAGCCATCGATGACGAGGCCGTGTGTCGGAGCGGGCGGTTCGTGATTCTTCATGGCCTTCGCTAAATCTTCATCGTCGCCCTTCATGCCGAATTCCTGGAGGTACTTGTCGAGTTCCTGTTCCAGGATGCTGAGGAAATGGTCGTCGGGAGTCTCGCCGGTCTCGTCTTCGTCAACTTTCAGGTGAATGAGTTCCATATCGTTGTTCAAAAGGTTGCAAGAAAAGCCAATGTTGATAGCTGTTTCGACTTTGTCGCCAGTGAGAACCCAGAGCTTGATACCAGCGTCACCAAGGAGAGCGATGGTGTCTGGCACGCCATCTTGCAGTCTGTCCTCAATGGCGGTACCTCCGAGCAGAGTCAGCTCGCGTTCGAGATGGTCGGCGACCTCTTCCATCCTCTCCTCTCGATGCTCCAAGGATGAGGCAGCGACATCGTATTCCTTGCGCCAGGCCTGGTATTGCTGCTCGGTAAGCTCGCGCTGCGCTATGCAAAGCGTCCTCAGGCCTTCGCGGGCGAACATCTCGAGGTGCTCGGCCGTGACCTTGCGGAGCTCTTGTTGCTCACCCCGCTTGAGACGCGAATATATGATACTATCTGCTCCCTTGCAGATGAGAAGGATGCGGTTATCAGGCATGCGCACAATTGCGCTCATTCGCTTTCTGCTCGAGTTGAACTCGATGGTGTTCAGGATGGGATAAAAGCGGTCCTCGCCCATGACGCTCAGGTTGATGCCCTCTTGAGAACTACCAAGCACCGTGAAGCCCATGTCGCGGGCCGTCGCAACTAGCGCCGCCTCGTCGGGGGACTGCGCCTTGAAGGTCATCTTTGGCGGCGAGCCAGGTACCTTCTCCGCAATAACTGTATGGCACAAGGCAAGACAAAGCATGAAATGCTCGTTTGCAATCTGTTGCTCCTTGCCGGAGTCGCCCGCTAGATCGGCGACAAAGTCGGGGGCGATGAAGGTAAGATCCTCGTCGTGGAGGTAAGGGTTATCGTGCAAGTTGCGGAGGCCGTCAATCGCACGGACTTTGGCGTCCGCAATCTCGGCTCGAGCTTCAGCAGCCTCTTTCTCAACATCGACACCCAGTCGCTTTTGCATGCCAGCCTGTGCCTCCGTGTAAGCCTCGCCGTAAGGCTGCCCGTTGATGGTGGCTTTCTTGAACTCCATGACATTCTGCGTCAACGTGCCGGTCTTGTCGGAGAAGATGTATTCAATCTGGCCCAGATCGTCGGATATGTTCCAGGATTTCGGGATACAAGGTTGGTCGAGCGGCTCGTAGTACATCTCGACATCGCTGTAGATAAAGATTGCTTGGAGGAGTCGGACAATTTCAAGGGTGATGTAAAGTGCAATGGGGATCAAGTTTTGAAAGACGATGATGGCCGCCCAAAAAGTGATAAAGCCGGACATGGGTGCTGAGTCTCCTATCGACCCGAAGTCGAAGAAGTGCAACGAAGCATCTGTCTTCGCCCACGCAACACCGTTGATAATGGCCGACAAAATACACAGGATGAACAGAATGCCGAAGTTGTAAATGACGTTGAAGTTCATCTCCCGAGCAATTCGAGCGCGCTTGCTGGGGGTGATGCCGGAGTTGATCATGATCTTGGTGTCGTGTCCGGTAAAAGCAACCACTCCGAGGGCCCAGTCTGTGTTCCTGAGGTTGCATCCACGGAGGAGCATGTTGTCAATCGTAATAGGCTCGGTCATCAGTTCGGGGTCCGCTTCGTCGTCGAAGGATTGGTACCATCTGATAGCACCGTTATATTTGTAAAGGTTGGGCTGAGGGGGTTCGCTCTCGATCCAGAATTGCGCCCGTTCGCAATCTCTCGCGTGCTTCAAGGATCTGCCACACCTGAGGGCCTGTCGCACTTTCAAGTTCGTCTCACCATCCAAATTCTTCGTCTCGACATAGCATGCTCCGTCTGGGTCGGATGTGGACAAGACAATGATGTCGGCTGGGAGCTCATCATCGTTGTAAATACGCACGAAGTCACCGACTCTAAGGTCTTTCCAGTGATCCTTGTGGAACCGAGCATCGCCTTTGCTCGGCAAGTTTCGGTTAAGCACATCTCCCTTGCGCTGCATCAACTCTCTTGCTCGCTTGTGGTCATCTGGCTGAGGCACTTCGAGGTTCTGGCGCGGCAATGGAGAGGGGACTGGTGTCATTTGGATGTCCTCACGCGCAGAGACGAACGAGTCGCGACCAGAATGTGGCGAAGCGAGGGAGTCTCGGGGCCCGGCGTGTGTTTCGATTGAAGGCCGCGGCGCGTCTGTGGATTGTGGTTTCTTGCGCATGGCAAGCTCCTGTCTCGCCTTCTTCGACCAGACGCTCTCGATAGCGTGCCAGATGAGGCCGAAGAAACGAGTGTTGGCCTTCTTGATGCGCCTCCAGAGTGAGACGTTGTCCTCCTCGACATTGACATTATTCCAGTTCCCCAGACGATGAACGGGGGCATTGTTCAGCTCAATATCGAGAATAGTACGGCGATAGTCTTCGACGGCGTCCTTGATTGCTGTGACGACAACGATAAAAATCAGGGGCACGGAATTGAGTCCTGGATTTGTGCCACCAAAGATGGGGAAGAACTGCGAAGAGTTGGAAACATGTTCAAGGACGACAGGGGGCAGGGGCGGGCCTCTAAGCCCGACTTACCACGAGGATGACAAGGAAAAGGAAGAAGATGTTGGCGATATTTTGGAACTGAAACCACAGGTTCTTGGGTACAAAGCTAAGGGGTGTGTACTTGGCGGTCCGAATCTTGTTCCTCGGAAAGTGCTGGCTCGGGTGGCCCTCCTCATCCAGGAGTTCCGGGGGCAAAGGGAGGTTGAAGAAGACTTTCCTTCCGCCATTGCCTTCTTCCGGGTCGGATTGTGAGGCGTTGTTTTCAGTCTGCAAGGATTCGGTGCCGCCGGAGCTACGGCTCTTTTCGCTGTTGTGCTTCTTATGTGTGGCGCGATGCATGAGGGAAAGCCTTTTCTTGTTGCTGCTCTTTATCGTCATTTTGCGGGTGGCCCATCTTGTCCGCAACGTGGGATTCTCGGTATCATTGGCAGAGTTGCTGGCAGGGTCATCAGCAGGATCGAGAACGGCGTTGGGCCCTTGTTCGACCGTGGGCGCCATCGTGATCTCTTGGTGTGCGGGCGAGCAGCCCGATCAACCCGAGTGGTCCTCCAGGATGGCCTCGTCCGGCCGCAAGAGTGGTCCCGGAGGGGAGAGGAATGACCTGCTGCTTGTCGAGCGATCCAGTCTCGGCGGCCTCGAATGTCAAAGGGCGAATTAGAGTGGATTGTCGTCGAGTGGCGCGTGGTAGGGAAAACGAGCGACCGTGGGTGTTCAGCGTAACGTCGTCGTCGTCGTCGTCGTTATCGTCGTCGTCGTCTTCGTCGTCGAAGGCCGTCCGAGATTGTGTTGTGATGTTGGTTGGGAGAGCGTGGTTCGTGCGAGGGAGCAATAGAATTGGAAGGGAGTAGTCGGAAGGGGGTAAGAATTATTTTGGCCGAAGGGGCCGGGAGGTGCTGTCGCGGTGTTTGATGACAGCGTTACCCAAAAACCCGCTGGGAGGGGGTGGGAGTGCCTGTCGCTGGGCTCTGGGGTGCTAGGTACCTTAAAGCCAGACGATGGGGGGCTTATTTGGAACCGCCCGGGGGTGGGAAGGCAAGGTATCAGTAGGTAATCTCGAGTCGCCCTTCAGCAGTACACTGTACTACCTATGTCTGGGAGCAAGTCGCGGGTGCAGCGAGCGTGTGTGGTTTCGTCCTTGGGGAACGGACGAGAGAAGGAGAGATCAGAGACAAGTTTATCCAAGGTTGGATAAAGTAGGTTCCGCATGTATCTCGCTCTCTGTGCAATGGCGCAGGGGGAAGAAATGTAGGTAAGCCTGGGCGGTACGTATCGGAGGTACCGGCAGGGAGCGTGGCGCTGTAAGTACCTGACCCTACGGTTGGATTAGGGAACTGTACCTCGTACAGTAGCAGAGATGGCCTTGGCGGGTACGGATTTCGAGCGTGGCAGAGCATGTACTGTCTCTGGTTGCCCTTGTATCGTGCTTTTTCCTCTGTGCGGCGTCTGGTCTACGAGGACTCAGATTACTAAGCAAGGTCAAGGCTCGGAGATATGGGCATAGGGTCTCTCAAATTTGTGTCAAGGCCCCGCGTCTCAGCGGAATCTACGAAGTATTTGTACAGGGGACGCAGAGGTGGAGTGGAAGAGCGGGAGGAGAAAAAAGCGGGAGAGGGATAATGGCGGAAGTAGGAGAAGAGGGAGAAAGAAACACGGACGCCGGCCAAGGAAGAGGACCGGGGACGAGTAAGCAGGACGGATAAAGAAGAAAGCAAGTCAGAGAGAGGGAGGGAGGGAGAGAGAGAGAGAGAGAGAGAGAGAGAGAGAAAGGGAGGGAGAGGGGAGCAGGGAGCCCTGCGATGCCGAAGCGCGAGCCCGTGGTGCCGTGTCGGCCGGGCTAGTTCCACCTCTCTTGGTGTAGGTAGTGTAGGTAGTGTACACACCTTTTTTTCTCTGCAGATGGAGTGCTGTATTCGTAGGTATGTAGGTAGTAGACTCAGGGCTCACCTCAAGAGCGAGCTGCAACACCAACCACGAAACAACAGTAAGCAGCCAGCGGTCGCTGGGATCTCCACACCTGCTCCGGTCCAGACGGCAAACGTCAGTCCCTCTTCTGTTCTGTTGTTGCATGGCATGGCCCCCTCGCGTCACCGATGTATGTACCTGACCTGTACACCATCCACTCCGCATATCGATGGGCCGCAGTACAAGGGGGGGTACGACCAGATGGAAGGAAGCCCGTCCGGATAGCCCGGGGTGGCTAACATGACTCCACCGTTCGCTTCTGCGATACGTACTATGTAGTGTACTGATATAACCTGTGCATCATTTGCGGTGGACTGGGCTAACATGCTTTGGTAGTACGTGTAGCGGACGGCAAATCGTATACCACTATGTAGACAGGTGTTCCAAGAGTGCAAGAGCGGTTTCCGCATAGTGCCCGCTCCGCTGTGGTGAACCATGCCGTCACGCAGCCCTCTGGCAGTCGAAACCCAACTTGCGAACAGTCAACGGCCAGCAGCCCCCTTGCCAGTCAGCTGCGGACTCGTAGGCGAGGCTTCCCGCCATGCCTAGTAGTAGTTTACTAAGTATGCACTGTATTACTTTGCATCCAGTTCACCTTGTATACCTATAGTACGATCTAAACACTACAGGCCTGTCTGGATGCTGTCAGGTACCTACATGGCTACCGGCTGGGTAGGATGTACATTGCACACTAGCCTGCTTGGTGGATAAACCATCCATCCTGATGATGGATGCGCGCAATTGGTAATCAACCGATTGTCCAATTAGTGTATACGTACAACGTCACGCCCGCCCGTTTGTACACGGAGGGTACACTGCTTACCTAGGTACCTACCTAGGTAGGTAAGGTACGTCTCTAATTTTTTCGCTACCACGGCGACAGGAGATTCAGCATGGAGCCCCCGTCCAGGCAATGTCACTCTGCTTGTGTTTTCTCTTTGCACTACCTACCTACCTACCTACCTACCTACCTACCTACCTACCTACCTACCTACCTACCTACCTACCTACCTACCTACCTACCTACCTACCTACCTACCTACCTACCTACACTACTACTACGATGTACGTAGTACGCTACCATCGGCCCCATAGATATTCCCATTTCCCATGCAACCAACCCTGGGACAAGGTTGTGATTAATAACGGTATTCCAAGTGTCTTGTTTTTCAACTTCTGTGTGTTGTTGATTTACATAAAACTATCACCTACTATGTAAACTACTACACTACTTGGGAGTCAAGTATGTATGCGCATATGGGGTGTGCATAAGGGAGAGGGACGGACGTACACGCAAAGCTCAAAGCGACCCTCCCCCCTCGTCCAAACTCCGACGGCCATTCAGTCCATGTGTGAGCACTGCCGTCACCTTCATCTCACAATGCCTTGGCTCAGTTGGCATTTAGCTCCAACACCCCAATCAGTAGATAGACTCCTCGATGACGGCTGCGGTTCATCAGGACCAAGCACAAACAGGGAGAAGACCAGGCCAAACGAGCACAGAACGGACCGTGGCCGTGGCCATGGCCCTGCTACTAGACCTCGCAATGCAGCGTCTTATTGTCAAACCAGCCGCCTTGTCACGAACCTATCCCAAACTTGATGGCGCAAACCTCGAGTGACTCTGCCGGTGCTGTTAGAGGTATGTGTAAGCAGACGCAGGAGGAACTGGGATTTTTGTGTGATAAACTCCGGGTACGTGATTTATCTCCGCTGCCGTTGCATTCCGCCTACCTAGATACATAGGTGGTGCCCTTCCACCAGCCACCCACACACGCACCGTCCCTACTAGTGCAATACAGGGCTCCCTTTACCTCTCCTATTCCCCGAATGACTCCGGCTGCTTGCTTCGTCAGCAAAATCTCTACAGGTAGCATTTCACGCGTATCTGTACTATACTATATGTGCCGCCAGGGCAAGAGGAAAGGCAGGGTCTCCCAGCAACAGCAAGCTGGCGCAATGATTCGGTATGAAGAAGGATAAGGAAGAGGAGGGACCTCCTTCCTTTCCCCAAAGTGGTAGGCAGGCAGGCAGGCAGGCTGGCTGGGTATGCGACGTGATGATCGCCCCGTCCAATCGATCAGCATCCGACCCAGCCAAGTTCACTTCATCTCCAAGCACTTGTCATTCCGCCCCCCTTACCACTAAGCACCCAAACCCATCCTCAAATTCTGCATCCGAATCCGTCTGCGCGCCGCTTAGCGCTCCCCTGCGCCGGCTTCCGTGTCTGCGCTGTATGTAGGTGGTTTACGAAGTAAGTATCCGTACGGATACAGCGTTTCGTTTCTGGGTTTGTGAGCCTCCCTCTTCCTTTCCCTCCGCCGTTTGCGCCATCACCCCGTGTGAACCTGGACGAGGCGAAGGAAAGCAAGGAGAAGAAGAAAAACAGAAGGCATGATTGCACAGCCCAACCACTGCTTACTGGTACCAATGTTGAGCCCAATCCAACCAACCAACCGGCCACCGACGTTGTGTGCTGGCAGCGCTACCTACACGCCTCGCGCTGACAGCGGGCAGGCTGGTCTCAAGAGCAACTGCCCCGGTGACTGGTTTATTCGGACGAGCTCCAGTTATCATTCCTCGTCACAACAAGGCAAATCCCAACCGCGAGGCGGCAACCAGACGGCTACTGGTTAGCTAGTATGGCCCATGGCGAACCAGCGGTCCAGGATCAGCCGGTCCAATTTATGGTACCCATATCGCGCGACCTTGTTACCTTGTTACTAACCACTGCTTCGGAGGCTGAGCACTTGTACGCGTTCATTACTACGGGACGCAATCATCGTCAATTCTGTCCCATTTCCATAATCGCATCCCGTTCCGTTCCAACACGGCGGGCACCCCAAAAAAGAAAAGGGGGTCCGTTCCAGCCGTGGGCTGTCGCTTCTTGCCAGAAATTAGACTTGCTGGTTCTCACAACGACCCATACTTGGCTGCCCCAGAAGAGAAATTGGCCAAGAATGTGCCAGCCAGAGGAAGGCGCGCAATAGGACCCCTGGCCTCCACGTCTTGTCTTTGATGACCGGCGGAGCATGAAACCCGACGCCTCATTACGAGCCACCGCTGGCCAAACCCGGGCTGACTGGCTCCAGTGTGGCCCATATTCCATCTCTCTCGCGCTTCAAATAGCAAGCGACAACGCTCCATCAGCCAGGGTCCCAGCGATGGCAGTGGGAGGGGATGGATGGGTCTCAAGGTTGCATCGTACCCACAGGCGCCCGGGCGGATCGCGAATCTTTGCGCCTGTGGCACTAGGACCTGTTTGGCATGCGGGATTGAGATGCGCGTTCAAGCAAGCGTGTGAGTGGTTATTACCGGAGCCAAGCTTTCTTCGTCCGTCATGTCAACTGCCCAATTTGAGCGTCCAGAGAAACACTGCCTCACGAACAGCCTCGATTTACTCGGCTGGTGATGGCCATCAAATCCACGTCAGGCAACGACATATCGATATCAATGGCATAGTTGAATGAAAAGAACGAAAGAAAAACTCACACACAAACACACCCACACGACCCAGCCTTGGGCGACAAACGTGAGGCTAAGAGGGATAATGGTAGAGACCCGCAGAAAGACAAACCCGTCCGGATCTTACATTAAGCCCGTCCTAGCCACACGGGAATCGCACCATGAAACAAATCTACAGCCCGTTACTCAAGCACAGAGTCGGTCAATCAGGCACCTCTTGGCAGTCTCGACATGCTTCCCGCTTAAGCTTAGCAGCAATTTCTAAGATCGCTTCCGTCCACAGAGCTGTCCGTGTTCTACTACAAGAGATGGAAGGCAATCTATGCTAGAACGAACTACTCAGATCAAGCAGGGAACACACCGACGTTGTCAACCTCGGCAGGGTGTCCCCTGTGGACCTCCTCCCTTAAAGCACCTACCTTTTAGCGGCTACGCGAGGGCCAACTATTGCCAGCAGCCCGATCCTCCAGTCTTGCGGGTCGGTCGCCTAGCCTCCCGACTTCATGGCCAGAAAATGGAAGTACGCGGTTTTGCCATGTCCTTTCGGGGGAAGGACGGAGAACAGTGGGAACTTGCAAGGCACCCAACCAGCCAGTCACCAAAGCCGCATCCGCGGCGGCTGGCGGGGCCTATTTGATGCCGAGGGCGAGGTGAGTGGAGCAATGTGAGACGTTCGCGCGCCGTTTTCGCCAGCGATATCGATTGCGACTGTCCACACCAAACTCGACACACTACGTAGTATGGCCTCTACATCGTACACGAATCACCCGGCGGCAAAAGGCAAGTCAGGCAATTGTTGTTCGCTGTTAATAAAAAAACTCAATATGCTTTCAGTCGCAGCAGTCAAAACGAAACTTGCCCTGACGATTTTGCACGAGTCGAACCCAAACGCGGTGTGGATTGCAACCCAACACTCGAATTCCCCACGCCGAATCCGTCCGTCTCATCCACACAGGCTCGTCATTCAAACAATTCCGCGAGGAACCGGACGGAGGACAACAGACGGGAAGCGGAAGGTAGGATGTGACCTCGGGCCACAAAATCTCACAACCCTTCCGATGCATCCCAAACATGAAGGTAGGGGAGAAGCCATGCGGCTCACGCAGGACGCGCGGGTTGATTTAACCTTCTGGGATGATTGTTTTGCTCGTGGCCCAAGGTCCTGGAACGGAACAGTTCTACCTAGTGATGCGCCTCTGATCCGGACTGCCGTCTTTGCGGACGGGATTTCCGAGCAAATTTTAGTCCGATGACCGACCTCGTTGGAATTTCGATAGGGTCCCATGGGCCGGGATGGTGGCTGCCAAGGACCATTTGCAGGCTAGAACCTTCCTCTTCTCTCGTGATGTGCGGAGCTGAGAAAGGGCGGAGATCAGAGGAACGAGAACACGGCGAGCTCCCGGGCAATCCATACCTGCCTTTCGTCGCCATCAAGGAACTCCCAAACCATACCGTCATGCAGCGGCTACGGTTATGCTGGCCCCTACTACCATTCCCGACTCCTGCTCAACCCCTGAAGCCCAAAGGGTTCGGAGGCACAACAAAAAGAAGACGTAACACAAGACGGTCTCCGGTGAGTTCGGGCTGGGGATAGTTCGGGGGATCTCCCCCCCCTCTTCTTGGTCGCCTTGAGCGCATGCCCGGAACTGTGGAAACCCTAGCAGCCCGTGGCCCGTGTCTTTTTTTGAGATGCCCCTCATTATCCGTTACCGGGGCTTCCGCAGCTGCATTTCAGGTTTTTCTTTTCTTGACATGGAGTAGCAGAAGGAAGTCGTGCACCTCCGCTGGTGCCGAATATCTTTTCGTCCGACTCTGGTCCGAATTGAGCCGTCGTTGGACGTCGCACGACAGTTGATGTTATTACCTATGCAGTGTGGACTGAATCGAGCAACAGTATCCAAGGAGCGGAGGGGGGGTTATTGTCACTGCAATTGTTTTGCACTACTCATGCCACTTTCGTACTCCTTAGATCACCCTTGGCAACCAATCTGCCTATTCGGTGGTTCCAACCAGTCGCTTCCGGAATACCTCACGATGTTATGCTTTGAAAAGACCCTCCTCCACTTATCCGGTCGACTAGTTTTGATTGAAGCCGACGTTTGTTCAAACTATTCGTGAAACGCGCGAGAGCCCAAAGACCGTCCGTGATGACATAATTGAGAAATGATAAGATAAGAGCCCTGAGCTTTAAGTGTTCCCCACTAAAGCTCTTCCGTCCAACGCCTGACGCGAAAACGGCGTCGCCTACGCGTCGGCACCTTGACGACCATTCCATCCTGCGGTGCTACCTACCTACCCACCTGTGTTCTGATGTGACTGAAAGTTTCCATCACGACGGCCTACGCCCTCTATTCAATCCTCGGGGACCTGCGTGATAGTTTATATCGCAACTTGGGCACGGATAACACAAAAACTGCACAAGGCTGCACCGAACCTCCACTTACCCTCCGTCGGCCATGGCTCGGAAATCGGGCAACACCACCCAGGCTGGAGGCGCAACAGGCAGCCGAGATATTAGGAGCTTCTTCGGGGCTGTTCGTGCATCGAGATCTGCCACGCCTGCGGTGTCATCGTTGCAGGCCTCCCAAGAGTCCAGGTCGGGAATTTTGAGATCGCAGTCGTCCGATGCCGCCGACCGCGAGATACCAAATCATGCTCGCGGCCAAGCCCGGAATGCGAAGCCGCCCCGGCAAACGGTGACCAGGAGTGCTCGTTCAAAGAAATCACAAGAGGAGGCCTCGGTTGCAGACACCATAGTTGTCGCTTCCGGTCGGGCTGTGTCTCCGACGACAACGACGGCATGTCCGCTGCCTGCTCTCTCATCGTCGAGTTTGGACAGTTCGGTATCGTCACTATCGGAACTTAACACGACTCCGGTACTCCCGCCATCATTGCGGCGTCTCATTTATCAGACACCAGGCCGCCGTAGGCCTCGATCACGATCGCGCACTCCAGGGAAGAATGCCACCCCAGGGAAGTCGCCCTCGGGGCAGAGCGGCGGCTCTTTGCGAAAGATACGGTTCTCTTCGCTACCCCCGTCGACCAAGCAGTCCCCCGAGCCGGAGGAAGTAACGACACCTCGGCGGCGACTCTTTGGGCAGAGCCCGGCTCAGAGGACGGCCAGCCAGAGCCCGCCCGGGTCACCGTCGGCTGGCATGCTCCTTGACATCTCATTGTCGCAGACGAGCAGGCCATCTGACACGCTCAAGCGTGACAGCTCAGGGGTACCGAAAGCCGCAGGGACCCCCAACAGCTTGCCGTCCCTCCCTAGCCTACCCAGCTCTCCTAGCATTCGATCGTCTCCATCAACAGCGAAGAAGCGTCCCACTTTCACCAGAGACGCGGTGATCAAAGGTTCTGACGATGAGGATGACGACGACTCATTCTCGGACGATTCTTTCCCCGATCTAGACATGCTGGGTCCGACCAAGCCGAGGCCAGACGGAACGCCAAAAGCCAAGCGGCGGGCAAGGTTTGTTCACAAATCGCCTCTCACCATCCAGCCGAAACATAAATTCGATTTCAAGACGCTGGACGCGCACTCGCAAAGACACGACGTGTTGTTTGACAGTCCCAAACGGCCACCGGCGCCCGAGGTCAAGGATGAAGTGATGGAGGACCTGGGAGCTAGTCCTAGTAAGGCGCGTCAGAAGTTGATCGAGATTGCCGGCGTCAAGTCCGAGGAGGATGCGGACAAAGCAATGAGGGCAATGGAGCGGACGGATGCCGGTGCGTCCAGGACCAAGTGGTATTTCTTCAGCAAGGACGACGGCGGTCTGGGCGAGCCCGCCCCTTTTCCAAAGAGCTGCGCAAAGGGGCCCTGGTCTTTCCTTGCGAAGGCGGGAACGCGAGACCGACACATTTTGTCCGGGATGCCCGCCAGCCTGGCAATCACAATTGGACTTCCAGACGAGCTGTACCTCTGGATCTTGAACATGGCCACTGTCGAACAGGCCAGCGTCCTCCGAGAGGAATACCGCAGGATCGCCGCGGCCAACGTGAAGCATGTCAAGCGGCTCGTCACCCCCCCGCGGCTCGAAGAAATCTTGCGCAGGCTGGGCGCCGCGGATCATGTCGGAGACGAGGTGCTTAAACCGGTCAGGGAAGTCAGAGACGTTTATGCCGATCGCGACTGGCGGCCTCTCCAGTCGTTCCTGGAATGGCTGTATTGGGTAGCAGCTCAGCTCAGCCACGACTCTGTGGTCTTCGCCGTAAAGATGCTGCTCCGTATGGCGGCTGACAGGGTGGTTCTCGAGAACGCGGATATCTTGACACATCATCAGCATGCGCTGGAGGGCTTGGTCAACTCGGTGGCGGACGACGTCTGGGATGGCTTTGTGAGTTGAGCATCGCGCCACGGTTTTGGGGCTTCTTGCTGACCTGGACACCATTTAGTGCTTTGAGATTTGCTCGTCTCTCTATCACGGATTCGACAAGACATCGCTTCGGATACTGCCACTGCTCTGTATGCCGGTTACCTCGTCAAAACTCCATGAGCTGCGGAGGCGACTGGCGGTTGCGTTCTTCCTCCGGGACGCGGCGATGGCCAGCGAGCACCCCGACGATGTCGTCTCTCTGCGTGTCGTCATTGCCCGGGTAAAGGACAGTGACTTCCAGATCGGCCGCAGGACGAACTACACCGACCTGCAAGCTCTGGTGCAGCTCCTCGACATGGCCGTGGACGACGGCTCCTTCGTGCATGGCAAGGACGGCCGAGAGCATGAAAGGGAGTTCAACGCAGAGGTCGACGATCTTACGAGGCGCCTCAAGGCCATCTGGCGCGGCATCAACGACACCGGGGCAGCAAACCTGGCGCGCACAGAGGCCAAGAGCGTCCTCGAGTGGATTAATGAGCGCCTCAGCTACTCGGTGCGGACGAGACGCCCGCCCCCACAAAGCATATTTGACGACGAAGGCCCGTCGTCGGCGAAGAAGAAGCGGCAGCAGGACTTCATGCACAAGTTTGTCCACGCGAGGAAAAACAAGGCGGCCGAGGCAACAGACGCCAAGGTCGAATTACCGTCGAGCGAGGACGACACATTCGTCACGGCAATCGGTTAATGATGATGGACTCGTAGTATAATGATAACTACCTAATACGCCAAGAGTTGGCCACGATCATACAGCATCTAAGATACACCACAGGAAGGGGGGTTCAGAAACAGGTTGGCGCCGAGAGTTTCCTTCATGCAGCGTTGCGTTTGTCTAGCCCCGGGAGCGGGAGAAAGGGGAGGTAAGGGGGGCTATGTATGTATTTGCAGGGCGCGCGCTTTCGGTGAGAGGATATGCTTTAGTCGGTGAACCTGCGGTTGGGGTTCTTTCCAAACAGAGTCTCGCGAACGGCTGGCAGAGCGGTGTCCTGGAGGATGTTTAGACGTTCCTCGAATGTGTTGTTGATTTCAATCTTTCCCTTTCCGCCTACGATGAATACACCACCGGCGCTGGTTCCATCTTCGTTAGTTCTTGTCCCAGCGGGTACATTGATGAGTATTGGGGAGTGGCAGGGGTAAAACATACCTCTCCGCGGGCAGAGGGTTGGACTCGTCAACCTTGGCAGACGTGTCCTTGCCGACCTCCTTCTTGTATTCCTTGACAGCGTCCTCGATGGCCTTCTTGACGGCATCAAAGTCGGCTTTCCGCGCGCGGACGACGACCTCGGGCTCGGCGAGGGCGTAGAGACCCTCGAGGATTAGGTTCTTGAGGGTGGCCTGGTACTTGCCCTTGTCCTTTGTGGCGGAGGACAGCTTCTTGCGTGCGTCCTCAAAGATGTTGTCGAGGAGCTCTTGGCGAGCGCCGAGGACCTTGAGGCGCGTCTTGTTGGAAGCGGTGGAACGGGTGATCTGCTGGGACATCTGGGCCTGCTTGAACTTCTTCTCATACTGGCTGTCGATGGCGTCCGTCTCCTGGCGAACGAGCTTGGACTTTTCGATTGCGAACTCCTCGTTGGCCTTGATCTCGATCTCGCGGGCCTTCTCCATCGCCTCCTGCTTGATGAACGCCGTCATCTTGCGGAGCTCCTGACCGACCTGTCCGCCACCCCCCTGGAGTCAGTGAACGTATTTTGGAGGAACATTGTGTTCTTATGTCGCCGATGCGGGGGAGGCTTACTTGGTCGTCGGTCAACGGTTGGTGCGACATGATGGGCGGGTTGGGGGGGTTTCGTCGGCGTGAGCGACTTTATTTTCGGGATCAATTAGGCTTGCAGGGCAAAGAGAACGACGACGGGCAATGAAGGGTCGCGCGGGATGGGTAGTGAGAAGGTGGTTGAGCCCGTCGGTGGTTGAGATAAGTCGCGATGGGAGGGGGGTCGGTAGTTGAATGAAGCTGTTGTTTGACGAGGCCTTGCTACCTAGGTACTCAAAGCAGCCGGCAAGCATCACTCACTGGGACGTCCCGGCCCAGCTTCAGCGACCTGCACTAACCCACCCACAGACAGCAGGTAATCCGTCAGCCACATCGACTTGGGTAGTGGACGCCCATCGTACAAGGACCCGCTTGGGCAATCTTGAAGGGGGAGAAAACCGCAAGCCACACGTGGTTCGTGCATGTCTGACTGGTGGGGCCTTCTGTCGTTTCTCCAGCCACGTTTCCTTTTCGGTGACATCACGGGGAAAAGATAAGATAGTATTGTCCATCATCCGGCTGTCAGGTGACACCGGGCCGAGAAGCAGCCGCACCGCCACGAACACTGAATAATGCAATGCAGGCGGGACCTGAAGAGTGGAGAGTGCCACCCTGGCTGCAGTGTCGTGGTGGTGCTTGGTTGCTGCGTGTACTTCGTACTCCGTACCATGGGGGGGGGGGCTAATGCTGTCCCTCACTTTCTCCCCTTGGGGCTCTTCCGCCCAGGCCAGACCCAAATCCCCGACCCTCTCTTCCTCTACACCGATGGCCATTGCGTCTTGCAAGCCAAACGTACGTCTGTCTGGTGTTTCGAGCTGAGGTCACGATCTGACAGAGAAGGTGGCTCACCGACTCCGACCATGCTAGTGGGAATCTCCTTGCTTTGATAACAACACGCATTAAATTGGTTTATACTCAAGCATCCATCCCTTGAGTAAAGAAACGTTTCTACGTTTATACTGCCGTCAGGACGAACTACCACTAGGCGCGCACCCTACCCTTGAAACCCGTCCGCAAGCTCTCTCTTGGCGGCTATTGGAGGGAAGCGCAGCAGCACACCTTGTCGCCCAAAGCGTGGCGGCCTGTATTCGGCCAAACGTTCCTAGCTACATCTTTCACCCCCCTCATAACGTTGAAGCGATTTCCGCACCACTCTTCCGTCCGCCTCCTTCATCCTACCGAAGCGTCCGATCACCCGCCAACGTCGATTCCATCTGGTCATTCCGCAAAGGGAAACAAACCCCCCCTTTCGCCACCACGACGCGAACGCCAGGGCAGACCGAGGAGAGGGAACCAGGGAGAAGGGTTGAGCGACGATAATTTATGACCCCGACGGCCACTGCGTTACACCCAATTACCGCCCTCGCCAAATGACCGACACCTAGCTGGAATCCTGTGCGCGCAATGGGGTCCCTTGGCGGCATCTCCCCCGGGGGGACAATTGCCGTACGTTTCCCAACTCCATTTGCGCCGGGCATCCGTCCCCTTAAAACCAGGTCGCTAACGTATGCATCTTGACGCAGATCGGAATCATCGTCGGCCTCTTGTCCACTAGCGTCCAGAGCCTGGGGCTCACCCTGCAGCGGAAATCCCACATCCTCGAAGACGAAAAGGGCCCGCACGAGATACGCCGGCCGCCGTACCGGAGGGGCAGGTGGCAGCTGGGAATGGGCATGTTCATCGCCGCCAACCTTCTCGGTAGCTCCGTCCAGATATCGACCCTCCCTCTCCCCGTGCTCTCGACCCTGCAGGCCTCGGGCCTCGTCTTCAACTCGATATGCGCCACCCTCATCCTCAACGAACCCTTCACGAGGTGGTCGCTTTGGGGCACGCTGCTGGTCTGCACCGGCGCCGTGCTGATCGCCATCTTCGGCGCCATCCCCGCGCCCCCTCATAATCTGCACGAGCTGCTGGAGCTGCTTGGCCGGAAACCTTTCATTGTGTGGATGAGCATGCAGGCCTTGCTGGTCCTGTCCATAGCCATCAGCGTCGACTGCCTCGACCACTTCACAAGCATGTCGCTCAACTCCAAGTTCCGCTTCGTCCGTGGTCTTTCGTATGGGTGCATAAGCGGCATCCTCTCGGCGCATTCGCTGCTGGTCGCTAAGTCGGCCGTTGAGCTGATAATTAAGACGATCGCGGACGGCAACAACCAGTTCGTCCACTGGCAAGCCTGGGCCCTCGTGTTGGCGCTGATCACGCTGGCCTTGAGCCAGCTCTACTACCTGCACCGCGGTTTGAAGCTTGTCTCTACGTCGGTTTTATACCCCTTGGTATTCTGTATCTACAACATCATCGCGATCCTGGACGGCTTAATCTACTTCAAGCAGACGGACATGATCAACCCTCTCCGCGCGTGTCTCATTGCTCTGGGAACGGCGATTCTGCTGGCCGGCGTTCTGGCCTTGTCCTGGCGTCTCAGTGACGAGCAGCACGCACCAGGCGTTGGCCAATCATCACTAGCGCCTGGCCTCGGCCTCGTGGAAGACACAGAAGACGAAGAGGAGTCCCTCCTGGGTGGTGACGACCTATACAGCCTCCACGAAGAGGACGACCCCTTACCTACGACTTACTCGACATTCAATGTGGCAAGCGGTGAGGTATCACCGATGACCCCCACGCTCAAGCGCAAAAAGACGGGCAGGAGATGGCAAGAACGCGCCGAAATCTGGGACGAGCTCGAGGACCGCGATACGCCTACCCTGCCCGCCCCGCGCAGGCGCTCCAACACGATGCCCGACGTTAGCGAATCGACATCACTACTGGCGCACCGCCGCGGCGTGAGCGGCGGGAGCGGCAACCAGTTACCCCCCCTTACTCCCACCTCGGATGTGGGACCCGGCAGCGAATCGCCCTCATTACGCCGGCCCTCGGGGCGCAGGAGACGTAAATCTACGGGGTTCCCGGGCTTCACAGCCCGCCGGCGGCGCAAGAGCCAGAGCAGCAGCATGCCCACGTTGCAGGACGCGCTGGGCGGCATCTGGAAGCTCAAGTGGTGGCGGTCTGACAGAAGGCCCGGCAGCGCGGCGGCGGACGACGGTGCGAGTAACCCGCCGGGAAGCAGTGGGAGCGGCAGTGCATGGCCCGTGTTCCGAGACGATCCTCCGCCGCCGACGGGGCAAGAGGCAGGCGATGCCGGTGGAGGGAGAGAAAATAGCAGCGGCAGCGGGTCCCAGGATAGGAAGCGGAGCGGCCGGCCAAATGACGATTCGCCTGTATGAGTATCGGAACATTGTCATGTCTTCATTCCCTTTTTAAACATTTCTGTTCACTTACAATTCAGAACACATTTTCTATCAGACCTTCCAAGGAGTGAGTGAGTCAGCGATCCATGCGTGTCATGGTTCATTCAAAAAACGTATCTTGGCCGACCTACCAGCATTCATATACACTTGACAAGGGTCCATCATTACTATTGTTTCATTAGACTTACAGCTCTTGGATCCCAATGTCGGAGCGAGCTCAAAACGACACTTCGGTGTTGTTACTTGGGTTCCTTACACCGAATTCCTAAGCCTATGAGTAGTATACGCAAGAACGTGACGAACGACAAAAGCAGATCCAACTACGCAGTAGTTTGCTAGGTCCGGTATTCCCAAGTTTTGCACAATGAACGCTGCTTTTGTTTTTTATGGCGGAGACCGTTACCATCGATGCGAAACGAGCATAGCTGTAGCAGTGACGACCAAACCTACATCGCCGACATGTGTGTTCGTGGGTTCTGGTGGCACCTCCCGACACTGGTTTTTTTTTTCGTCGAAACTTCTTTCCACTCCATCTGCGAAGGCGTGGAACGGGCCTCGTGCGCGCGCGCGTGGCCTTCCCGATATCTGTCCTTCTTTTAAACTCCTCGCCGAACCTCATCCCGGCTCGGCTGGTAAGCTAGCACACGAGCTACTATATTTATCACGTCACAGGCGGGAAGACGGCGTCCCGCGAAACCTTGTCTGCTGCGCTACCGACCAGTGATCGACGACGGCGACGACACGGAAGGACGTCCGGGGAGGGGAGCGGACGGGCTTGGGGTAAAAAGGTATCGAAGAAGGGGGTGGGAGCGAGGCCGACATTCAGCCAGCCGGCTGAGGCCAACCGGCGAAGGGAAGCCATTCGTATTGAATACGCGGCTTGGAGGTCACCGGCCCGCGAGCGCTGCTTCTCATGACGCTCGACGTGTTTGGTTGCACACAGAGAGTGCGATCTGGGTGGGGGATAACCGAGGTCTAGACGCTTCTCATCTCCTCACCTCTCCTGTTCGGCTTTGACGATTACGCACTCCATGTCTTCGGGGCCAGCGCGGGCATCTCCACGCCCAGGATCCTCCGGGGCAGCCGGCTCGCCCGCTCAGGCCGGCCCACGCGGTCATCCAGACGCGAAAGAAGAAAGAAGAAGACAGTCGCGGCGTAAGATCGCAGCCGTCGGGTGTTTATTACATCGCCACTTGTCGCCGAAATGCTCAATGCTCCCCCAAGCGCCAGTGATGGAGGTAAATGGGGGGGGGGGGGGGGGGTCCCTTCCCCCGGCCCCTTGCCCCGCAAAAGATTGGCGTTTCGTTTATACGCGCCGGGTTGGTTTAGCTATTTTACGCAAAACCACAGACTCTCGGGTGGTGATGTTGACAACCCTCAGCGAAATGGGTCGTCTATCTCGATCAGGCCAATGTATATAGCAGAATACCATGTTGAGCCGGGTCTTGATCTGCTCCTCTCCACTCTATCTCTGCCAATAAACGAACCAATGTAGACGTATACATAGGGGGGGGGCTGAATGGGACAGCCCTCAACGCGGGCACGAGAGTTTCCTTGGCAATGTTTACCCCAGACAAAGACGCCCATGCTATTTCGGACTGTGATAGCCCTCGCCTGCTAACTCTGGGGAACTCCAGCCCAAAATACGCCAGGCTCCCAGGGTTTTTTTTTAGTAGGGAGCCCCAGATATCTCGCCTATCCCCAGCCGCGAGGGGTCGCTAATCAGATATATTGCACCTTTGCCTTGGCTGTATCTACGTTCGTTCCTCACGTCATTACTACCACGAATAAATTCATAAGAGTGGCGGTACATGCGCACTAGCTTGACAACTGAGATTGTTGTATATATGAGCTCATTTCGTTCGTCGTCGTCCTCAAGTCCTCGGCATACTAGCTTCGACTGGCAACGAGGAAGCACCGCCGCCCCCTATCCTTACATACATATCCCATGACTCGTTTGCATTCACTTGCTCAGGCACGCACAAGCTCGAAAACAGCCGCACACGATAAGACGATAGGACGAGATTCACGTTTGCACGCATACACACACACACAGCGTTAAGAAACAGGTTTGATTTCAGGGCAAGTTCCCCCCTTTGTAAAGAACAGAGATAATCGACACTAAAAATCTATGGTGTCCACACTAAGACAAAAAAGGCTGGCATCGGCCTGGTTCGAGATATGATACGACCGAGGTAAGAGGGGGAGAGAGTATGGGCCGTCACACACAAAGTCTTTCGCATCGAGTATCTCCGTTCCAGATTGTCGTTTCGATGCGCCAAGGGTTGTGAGCCCCCTTATCCCCCGGACGACGAGGAAGACTGAAAGGTCTCTGTGGGATTGCAGAGAAAGAGGCGGGGTAAGATATTGATTCTGCCTGTCCACTTTGTCTGAGGAGCAAGATTAAGGCCATTCAATGACCGCGGCGGAGGTGAGGCGATTATCCACTTCGTTCTCATCCCAAGAAAAAAAGAAATGGGGGGGAGGAGTGCCACGCTCGCTCCCTTACTGCCACATAGCAAGAAAAGGGGGTGTTTCCGAAGAAAGAAAGGTTCCCAGAACGAGAGATGAGAAAGGTTCGGGTTGCCCGATCCGCGCGGCTTGCGACATTGCCCCGAGAAACGAGACTGCCGAGGCCTTAGAAACCGCGGTAGCCAGCCTTCTCGTCAATGTGGCGGTAACGTTCGCGCTCCTTACGGTCCTTGAGAAGCATGGCCGTGCACAAGACGAGGAGTGCATCAATACCGACCATACCGAAGACGGCGGTGAAGATGTTGTCGACGAAGATGTTGGCGAAACTCGTGATCGGGGTCGCGCAGCCACGCTGCAGGGCGGCGGCGGCGGGACTCGGGCACTGGGCATTCGTGATAAATGCGGGCGAAGTGCTGTTGAAGTATCCGCAGCATTTGAACTGTCGATGCATGTCAGTCGCAAGATAACTTCATCAATATGGGTATCGCAAGGGTCACTTACGGCAGTCTGCATGAGATCCTGGATACGGGGGTCTTGAACGTTCCACGTCTTGCCGAAATCGTTCTTGGTAGTGAGGGTAATGACCCAGAGGTAGACACCGAGGATGAGACTGAAGAGGCCACAGAAGGTCGTCATGTAGCCCGAGATCTTGAGCCAGCCGCGAGTCGGCGTGATCATACCGGGGATGGTGCTGATGAAAGTGACAAAGATGAAGACAGCGTTGGCGATACCGGCTGGGGGCCGAGTCAGTACTCATTACAATAAACATCTCCCACCACGAGATGCCAGCGGGCCATGCTCGCATCACCCCGTCCCTTACGCACCTGTCAATGGGAATTTAGCCGTCAGCAGACGCATGACAGCATCAACTCCTTCCGTCGGGGTCTCCTTGATGAGGTTCTGGTTGATGAGGGAGAAACCGAGGAGAAGGGCTCCGGTGATGAGGAAGACGATGTCGGCGGCCACGAAGGCCAAAAGGATTTTGTTCGCCATAGCTGGTGACGTTTCTCAAAAAACCGAGCAGCCGTAGAGACCCGAGAACCAAGATGTCGCTCGGAGAGACTTGGCTGCTCCTCTTCCCTTTCCTTTCCTGATTCGGACTGTTCCTCCTCTTAATCCTCCTCCTTCTTTTTTTTTCGTAATAGTTTTTAAACTTAAGAAACTGGTGAGTTTGACGGCCGGCGTCTTTCGATGTTGTTCGGTACGGGTTCGGATGTGCGTTCGTCGCCTCTGCTGCGTCGGGGGGGTAAAGGACTGTCTTCGACCAGCAAAAATCAAGTAAACTTCCACCACCCAGCGGGGACAATCGAGCGCACACAAAAAAAGACCGGAGAAGAAGGGAAAGAGAGAGAGGTTGACGAAAACGTCGCGAAGAAGAGAACAAGGTGGGGTTGAACGATTGTACAGAAGAATGTGAAGATGGATCGGAAATCTCCCTCCAAGGGGGAAGCGCAACTTGCTACACGAAGCAAAAGAGGAGGAGAAGAGGTTCCGTTCCTGGTGCAGGCGGGTGGCCCCGTAAAAGGCGACTGGAGGTCTGAGCCTCCCTCGAAGGCGCGGGAGAGCGGCCGGTAAGGGGGGTCCACAAAACTGTCTCGGACGATACCTGCGCTGGCAAGGGAGGCCCTAGAGAGAAATCGCCAGATTCAATCAAGAAGCAGAGGGGCGCTCTATCGAGAAGGGGGAAAAGGTACCGAGGGGATGGTGGGTGTCACCGACTTGCGTGGTTACGTAGGGCACTGGCGGCGTCGTGGTCAGGGCCCTCCCCGGTCTTGTCCACGAGCTCTCGAACAGCGGCCGCGAGGATGAGAAACGCACTGAAACGCCTTGGGACCTGTCCACAAATTGCACACTGTGGGCGAAGGCCTGCCTCATCCACGAAAAGACGGTGCGAGATCTACACAACCCACACAAGAGGGAGCACTGGAGAGACTGTGTGAAGGGGGAGGGAAATGGGCTGAGGTAGGTCGCGATGAATCCGATTCCCTGACGACGTGCGTTTCAGAACCGAGGGGCGACCTCATGCAGGCGGCAGGGCACACCCCAATCCAGGACCGGTGCAAGCGCCAGCGTCCGAGATCGTGACCAATCACGGCGCTCGAATCGTCCAAGAGACGCCTGATTAGGGGAGGTCGCCCGTTTTGCCAATGGCTTAGGGCTACACTTAGGCTGGCTTGGTCCTTGCAGCACTTGACCATAGGTAGCGTGTGCGTCTACTAGTTACTACTTCTAGTAGGTACTGCATGCAGTCAGTGTGTACGATGGATTACTACGTAGGTATGTATCTCGAGGACCGGGCTTACAATGAATTTGCTTGCTGCGCTCATTTTCCTTCCCCCTTTACCACTTTCCTCCACATCCCGGGTGAAAGAAAACATGGCTCATCCCTGCGGCGATGAGGCTTACATCAGCGGCCGGCGGCTCGTGAGGGCCCTGCCTATATTACATCATCGTCTAGCGATGGAAAAAATAAATAAAAAAAGGAACAGGAGACGGGTTCAGGAACCAATGCCTACCTGAAAGGCGGCCACATACCGAGACATGTCACAAACTCGGCGGGATCCCACCCACGCGCGTCACCATTCATTCCACCGGCGGCCGAAACCACCGAACCTGCGACCGTACGCGTACCTACCTACCTAGTACCTACATACATACCTAGACGCCCGACAATTCAATGGAACCACGGAACACGATGCAGATTGATCCCTTCAATTTAGCGGGTCGCACGATTTGGTCGGCGGTCTCGCATTATGTCGACTGCGGTGACTCGACATTACCGTGGCCTATTCGTAGATACGTCCAATTTCCAAGCTCTTGGCTGCCCTGGCAACTCATGTCGCTAGCGTCCGTTGTCCCCACTACCTTACTTTGATAGCCAAAGTAACCCGAAGATGGACGTCTACGAATCCTGTGCACTGAAAGGACGATGGCGATGCGCTTCCGAAACCGATGCCGCCGTCGCTGCTGTTGTGGCCCTCGGAGACTCCTTGACGGATCGTGCACCCGCTAGGCCAAACTCGGGGACTTTTTTTTTTCTCCCCCCCTTCTCTATCGTGTCTCTTTTCGGTGACCCCCACCCGTCCATTGATTCGTGACTTACGACTCTGTCTTGCGCAGCCCTAGAACACGATAATGGCACGCTGCATCGTCCATGTTGCATGCCGCTGGGTTTGGGACGCCCAGACCTGTCAAAATAATACTGCCCAACTCTGCCACCCTACCAAAGGGGGAAGGGGCCAAAGCGTAACGAACGAAATATCGTTGTTGGTGCTGCCTCAACTATAGTCTATCACAGCCAGTTTCCATCGTTTCGACACAGTAGCCGAGTGGAACGGGAGA
The DNA here is from genome assembly GCA_030867305.1 of Colletotrichum zoysiae. NCBI lineage: Eukaryota > Fungi > Ascomycota > Sordariomycetes > Glomerellales > Glomerellaceae > Colletotrichum > Colletotrichum zoysiae. Next base: position 260,387 of record MU842842.1, read on the forward strand.
AAAGGGTAGGTATTGCCGCTCCATGTCGATGGGGGCCTCGTGCTGTTTCGTACGTGCCCTCCCGACGATACCGTTCTGTTCCACCTCGATGGTGTCTGTGACTCTGTATATTCTCCGTGGAAAGAAACCAAACCAGAAACGCGAGCCCGCACATGCGAGACTTCGAAAGGTGGGAACAGCAGAGCCTCCGGCATTTCAGAGACGGCTATGTCGGCAACATACGGACGCAGGTGCCGGTCTGTTCCTGTACATATCACGGTTAGCGAGCATTGATCGACCTTTGGGGCCGCTCGTTGAGAGGAGAACGTCGCCTCGACTCGCTCAGCCAATCCAGCGGCGGCAGTTGTATCCGACTAGAGCATGACGTGCTGCAAGCAATCACTTGCAGTGTTGCCTACGGCATACGAATCCGCATGCAGATTAATATTCCGCCCACCTAGCAAACTCTGTTCACACCGTCGAGAGGTACAATTGGAACCCAACAATCAAACTTAATCGATAGCTAACGCACGCTAGCAAATCGTTCCTATGATTGATAAAAAGGCTGTGGCTGTGGCGTATTAACCTTTAATTCAACAAACGGCTGGCTTCGCTTCAGACTGGAAAGAAACCATGATGTCCGCAACGCTGACAAAAAGAGAAAGAAAAGAAGAAGAAAAAAACCTACTTGGGAAAACTCCCAGGCGGAGAAAAAGAAATGGGCCCTAACCAGGGATCGAACCTGGGACCTCTCCCATACTGAGCGGCTGTTCGCTAACCCTAAGGGAGAATCATACCGCTAGACCATCAGGGCTGGTTGATTCCAAGTTCATTCTTGGATGAGTGCTCGACTCGAAAATTTTGTTCAAGTTGGTAATGTGAGTGGCTTGAGGAACCACGATGTTGCACGACTAAGGGCAACTAGCGGGACAGGGGTGTGACAAAATACGATCGGAAGGACAGGGTTCAGGACATGTCAATGGTGCGGGTGCTTAGCCTCCTCTTGTCACCCCTCCAGGTATTGTGGTACAATATGGTTTCAGCCGCATCTCTGACACAGGAGACTCCAGTTACTGCTTCTCAAATCGGTTGGCAATACTATGGCCGTGATATCTCGGCCTTGCCAGGCTCACTTCTCCACTGCCACATGGGCGTGTTCGCTCCCAACACCTCATTTGCAGGGCAGACGCCCCAAAAAAGCAAAACAAAGGCAACGTTAGCCGACATCCGGCTCTGCCTTTGGCCGGTCCGCTTCAAAACCCGCGCCGATGGGTCCACAGAACGACGCTCTGCAATGACGCCCCCCCCAATACTACAACCAACTTTCGATGCCTTGAATTCGGCCCATTAAAACGAAAGTGCATACCTATCTTGGTTAAACCTCGCATCCCCCTTGTGACCGCCACAGCGTCGTTCTGCCGCGTCTTTTTCGTCCTTGACTTACGCGCTGACGTACAGACGTCTATCACCCCGCCTGAATCCATGTCGTGGTGCCTTTGAAAATGCGCACAGGAAGCTGGCATCTGGAGCGGAATGAAATACGTACTTTCATCATCATTGTCACGTCTGCGCGAGGTGCCGGAGGCGCCACAATGTACGCGCGGATTCGTGGAGGATATCGGTAAGCTTGGCCAGGACACCTTGTGGTCTTAACAGAGTCTAAGACGGCCTTCACATTCGTCGTTCTGGAGTGGACGTATGTCCTCTCCTGTCTGCGGCGTCACTACTGAGACCATCCCAAGCGCGGATATCCTCAGAACGGCCGAGGGGACTGCATGGCGGGTACTGCTCGCATAAGAATCACCTTTTCCAGCCGGTAAAGACAAGTACAGCGGGAGCGGCAATAGAAGAGCTTAAAGCTCTTGCTTTGTATGATCATTACGACTGCACAGCTACGGCAGGCTTCTGCTACATATGTGTCTTCCCAATAGCCATGACACGGCTATAAACCAGGTAGATCAACGCACAACGGCTGTCCCAGCAGGGAATGCTAACTGTGAGTTCTGCGACGGTTGCCCTCGTTCTCGCCGCGGCCTTCGTCCGAGGTTTAATAAACCTCCTAGGTGCCCAAAGAAATGTGGGAGTGCTGTTCAATTGCCTATGATATTGACGGAACCCTTGCTTTTACTATATACCGGTCTTGAACCCTGGGCACCTTTCCACATCAAGTATCAGGCTCTGCTGACTTCTGGAGAGACTGGGAACGAAGGCGATTAACAGGGCATGCATGCCACGCCAAAATACTACTTAAGTCATCACAACATCTTGCCGCGGCCTCTATAAAACCTGGCCCTCATCGAGTATCCAAAAGCTGCGGCCCGCGTGGTCTGCTGCTAGTCTCAAGCCGGAGCCAATCCCAGACCTCGTTTCCAACAGCCTTTCGCGCAGTAACACATCCACGGAAGCAATGAAGTTGATCCGCGACCGGTACCGCCGAGTCCACTATGTTATTATTTGGATGCCATGGCACGAAATTCGGTGGCTTCCGTTTCTTCATCTGTATGGTTTTGAGTTGGGTCGAGCATCATTTCCAGGAGACGGGCTGCCTTCCATATACGAGCATGCTACGGCTTTGCGGGCGCACTTGGATTGAGCGTCCGGCAAGTTTGGAGGCCATGTTACGTGGATCATCGTCAGGCCCTTATTGTCTTTGGGTCATGACATCAATATGGTCGACCCGCGTACCAAAGGGCCCAGACGGATGATGCTGAGTGAGCCGGCAACATGAATGGCATAATGATCAGAGCCTGCAAGTTCTATGCGGAAGATAACATCTAGCTTCTCAAAACAACATATTGACGGCACTGTCTGGCATGGCTCGATTCGTCATCGCGCAGGCGAAGGCAAGGATTCTCAGGAGTCTTCTTCCCGTAAAAGTACTATGGTAGGGAGCATGGTGCCGGACTGGCTCGGGGTCTCCGCGGCGCCGGTACGCAAGCCAAGCTCCAATCTTCCGGTATCATAAAACTAATCTATATTCAGACACTGAAGTTTAAAAGAGAGCTCGTCCGTATGGCCAGAGGTGCAAACTGGATACACCGCTCATCGGCTGAGCAAGATTGCCGCCTGGAGCATCGGAACTTCCTGATGTAGTATGACGGGGTATTTTGAAGAAACGATTTGTTCGCGAGATTGACACCATTTTGGTTTCTTGTATAGAGGATTCTGGCGCAGAGCTTTCGCCATATGCAACATTTAAATCATGCATCGGGGGGGGGGGGGTCTTCCTTTTTTCTCCGGATTCTAACCGTCTTCATCGTTGCTAGATCGACCCGATGTATTTCGATCACCGCCCTTTGACGCCAATAGGAACCCAGAAAGAGTAATAAAATGGAGGGCTACAATGTTCAGAGACGTACAGCTTAAACAAGCCAGAAGAAAGCTACGAGATAAGGCTACTCCGGTCAATGAGACGCGTCCGCATGCCTCAAGCCAATTCAGGGATTATGACGAATAACTTTCGTTTAACAACCCCAGTCCTTGACCTGTGTTTATGGGATTCCGATCCGGTGTCTTCAAATATTGTGTCCAGCCAGCGCTAGTCATTACATGGAGGGCCTGCTTACCCCCGGATACAATAAGCCTACATCTGCTGACATGAAGTCAAGGAACATACATACTGGTACTCAGATACTCAACCTCCCGCCCCCCTTTCGTTCTCCGAAGCAATGGAATTGGTAAGCTAATGTATATATCAACAAAGAAGTGGCCCTTCCATCCTCTCATCTGTCGGATGCTACATGGCAGGAATCTAGAAAAATTTACAGCTCGTCCCTCAACGTTAAGGCCCAGCCAGTACAACTATAAAAAACTGTCTTGGGTGAGTAGTTTATTTGCTCGGAGAGTGTTCCACAATGACGAACACAGCATCTGATCCTGCCACCTTCTCTGCCTCATGCTTGGTGTGGCCACCTACAGTTGTAGCTTTTACCATGCGTGTAAGTTATGCCAGGCCCCGTTTTTGCCATCAACTGTATTTAACATTACTATCCATAGAGTTGCTTGATGTCAGAACGGGAATCAGCGGTATTATATACAACTAACCAGGCGATACGAGAAAATGGACACCTGATAGCGCAATAGTCTTGGAGTCATCGGCGCCGCCATCATTTACAACATCTCGCACAACATCGCACGCCGGACCGAAGCAGATCAGTCGGAGCAACCGAGCAAGTAGATGAAATGGAGACGAATTTCAAACAGATGCCTACTGAAACAAGCTTTCCTGGATCACTTCGTCATGCTTACCCACTTCTATTATTATAACCACCAACTTTTGTCAGTATCTAGGAGGGATTGAAGCCTTGACGAAGAGCCCCGCTCACCCGCTTACGACTGTCAACTCCAAGTTCAGTGGTGTCGAACTTCAGTATATAAGATTGTGAAGACTAGAAAAATGATGCCGCGCCCACTTCGGTATGGATGTCCAGTCATTTACCGAACCGAAGGTCGAGTGGGAGCCTTCTCATACTTTGTCCTCGCCTCAGAGCTCTCGTGGGTGTCCAAGACCAATACAACCGGGCGCGTTTGCAGCAAACGACGCTATTATAACGTGTTGAGAAAGCCGGGTTGGGCCTACGTTGTATCTTTAACCGGCGAGATCAACTCGACGTGTTCCTTACTGCAAGCCCTAGAGTTGGAACATGACTGATCTAGAATCACGACTTAACAATATGTATCGGGAAAACAACATGGCTCTATAAAACTGGTTTGATGATGAGGCCTTTTATCTCAATGTTGGAAGTGGACATGTGTAACCAAGCGGCCGTGAGGCCTCACTGCGTTTCTTGGAGTCTTGCCACAGTCAGAATGAGGCCTTTGCCCGAAAACTCCCATTAGCTGCGCGGAGAAGTGTGACCGCGCGCCTTTTTCGTGATTCCTGCATCAGCGAGTGCATACAGTTCATGATGGGGCCAGGGAAACGTGCCTGCCAAACCCAGTATCCGCTGGCGCCTCGCTCGCCGTTCTCAACTTTCAGCGACAGGCTCATCGTATTCTGGGCAGACAGGTCATCGAACACGACAGTTTCGAGACTCGCGCTTCCGATCTCCATGGCATAGAGTTCGGAACAGCAGTCCACCACGGGCTACAGCCGCACGAGCAGTGCTGTATTGGCACCCGCAGAGCCAAGTGATGCAGCCTTCTCTTCTGAGCAACAAACCGAATGAAATGTGGCAATGGGATGTGGAAAATACTATCGCATCGCGTCGCAACCAAAACCTCTGTGCGACGCACTGAAAGGCGAAACCAAAATGTACCTGTAGCGGTCGGTTGGCGTTGTTGCTCGCCTCCCATAGCTCAGTCCCCCAGACCGACGCCAGGAGTCAACAGAAGAATTGGCAGGAGCAACAAGGACAAAAGAGACGGCATGGAAATAGGCACCGAGAAACAAGACTGTCAGATATGTACTGAAGGGGTTATGGTCATGAGGCAGTCTGCTCCTCACCAACATATACTTCACATGACATCCTTCACTGGGCGAGTCAATCCATTACGTGCCGTTTCGATGCAAACGGGCGACTGCACTTCGGGGGCACTAGAATAGGGCAAGTCAGTCCCGATTCATGGGATAACAGCAACAGACTATCGTCTAAAGCGTCGTATACGAAGCCTTAAGAGAGCTCGAACTGGATCACCTGTAAGGCTCAAAAAACTGCACCTAGAAAAAGGGAGCAACGTAGGAGGCATGATGTCTCAAGCCCAGGCCAATGGGTACACGATGAACACATTTTACTCATAGAACATGGAGTATGGACTCAATGCGAAGCGACCTCTCTCTGCCTTCGTAGAAATCGTAGTAAGGCGTGATGTCATCGCACGTTCCAGAATGTTATGTCACACGCGTCAACCGTCCTTCCGAACCCCAACCGCTCTCGTCTACCACCCGGGAGTCACGCCCCTCCGACGTTTTACTTCAACAGGCAAGAAACATGCGCCGAGCAAAGGGTTGCGTTCTGTCCGAGACCCTACTCAGGGGCATCCTCTGAGGGCAAAGCCGCTAGCAGCACGGTCTGGTCGGCGACAGTGCACACGTCATGCACGCCAAACCTGAACGTTCAAACCCTGCGTCCCAAAAGATGATGGCCCCAGCGGAAAAGACGTTGAGTAGGGTAATTTGCTACCGCTGACCAAGGAGGGACGGATAGACTTGCAGGAAGGATATGGCGTCGGCCGATGGGCACCAATACCATCGGCCGTGACATCGGATACACCGGGATTTCGACAACGGCAAGACGAAAGTTGATAGCCGGTGGCAGAGACGCGGCCCTGTGAAGCGGTAGGCATAGGCGGTTCGCAAAGGTTCCTCGATATTCCAGGGACTCGTATACCAACATGGGCCGAACTCAAGTTATGAAGACGCACCGAAGCGGCTTCTTCGGACATGCCTGGTAAACGAGCCACCAACGAGCAGAAGAGACTAGACAACTTCTGTTGCCAACGTGTGTGCCTCGGTCAAGATGGTGATTCTGTGTAAGACCAAGGCGTCTCCTGAAGTCAATACGACTATCGCTTGCGAGATACGGACGGCCGAAGCTTGCGGCCGAGGAGGACACGGGTATGTATGTCCACTTCCTTTTGCCTCCAGATTCTATGCCGTACCGTGTTCTCATCGAGCGCTTCACAGGAGAGGAATATGCCCCGGGCGGTGTTGGATACAGCATGGTCGACAGAAAGGCAGGCATTTGTGAAGTAGTTGCACATCCGGGACCTGGTAGTGATGGTTGGATCTGCGAGCCCCGATATATTGAGAGATAGAGCCCGTGCGATTAGATGGGCTTGAAAAAAAAGACCGTTGTCTCTGGCGAACACGATTTGCGTCGGATCCATGACGGTATATCAAGACTGAATCAATGCTCTAACAAGCGGGCAAGCCGTTAGGCTCCAGGCAAGGTTTGATCTGAGTCTTTGCATAATTTGCACCGTTGATTTCCTTTACTGTTATCCGTCGAGGTTGGGGGATACCTAACAGGCTGGCTCGGCAGTCGTCTCATGCACCTCATACTGCAGAGTGAGAGAGCGAAAACGATATGGCGTGCAAGGCCGGTTCGAGTTGCTTTGAAGGCTGCGTGGGCTCATGACGCACAATCGACCAATCATAGGTAAGATGATTCTCGGCTTGCAATGGTTGATGCCAGTCTGCGACTCTGCGAAAGGTGGGCAGAATATGCCATCCATGCGTGCCCGAAAGGCGCCGACGACTTGGTAGGAACCGTTGAGGTCGGACCGCGTCTAACGCGACGAAACCGTAAAGCAGTGTCGGTTGCAGTCCGAAGTGTGCACTGCACGCACACTCCTCGGTACGGAGTTATTCGTGCGCCCACTCGCCCGCTGACAGCGCCGGGCAGAGCGGCAAGGAGAGGTGGAACTACCTAGTTTAGTTTAGCAGGACTCAGGAGCAGGGGGTGGAGCGGAGGGGAATCAGTGACGAGTGAATCCGTCGCAAGACCACTGTCACCGGATTCTGTGACCAACCCCTGGGAGCCTATGTCACGTGCGCGGGAAAAGGCCCGTCTTCTACTACGTACATTGATACCCAGCTACTGGACTTTTAGCAGTAGCGGGAGCATCTACAATGTATGTATGTATGTGTACGAGGACTTTGTCCGCTGAAGACATTGATGGCAACAATTAATTGCAAGACGTGCATAGTAAGGTAGGTAAGTGGTAAGGATAGATACATGCCTAGGTACGCAGTGCTTCTTGGTGTGTCCCAGCAAGGTTGCGAGGTATCGCTGACCCCGTACATACCTATGTACATTCATCGTACATAGTACAGGCCACAGCCGCGCCTACTGAGTAGAGGAAACGGAACTGGCAATGAACGGGCCACCCGGCAGGCCGTGACTTTGACACCAAACGCGCAGCTTGCAGCTTCTATTGCGTGCCCCAAGTCCGTGTTCGATTGATCGTGATTGGGCCTCCAGACAGCACTGATGGCATACCCGCCCTACGGATACAAAGTACCTACTGTACTATGTACGTATGTAGGTAGAGTAGAGTAGAGTAGAGTAGAGCAGAGTCCCCATGGAGAATGGCCCTGCTTGCCTCTGTTCCCTTGATCCTGGGAAATGGAGTCGGCGCCATGTTGATGTGAGCGAGGCAGGCAATCAATCAGGCCTGCCATGCATGTCTCGACTCTCGAGGAATCCGTCCCGCAGGTGCCTATTTCACTAAGCGTGCCGGTGGCCTCTGCTCGCTGCTGACAGGTCTAGGGGAGAGAGGGCCCGCCCAGTCTTGCTATTGTTGCTGCTGCTGTTGTTGTTGTTGTTGTTTGCACGGCAATTCCCATCGCTAGGAGCTTAGGTAGTAAGGTATCCGTACATACATAAATTAATTCCTTCCCTCCAACCCACATGCACGCACCTGCAGGAAGGGGCAACACCTGCAGTCCGGCACGCACACGATACACTGAACATTGATTCTCTCATTTACCGTTGCATTTTTTCCTCGACTCGGGTGTCCGCACGGGTAGCGGATCAAGTACCCTCACAAACGATCCGCACTGTGTGGTCCCATCATCTAGCTTCCTGATGAGGCATGGCGTCCACCCTTCGGTCCTCCTTCTTGTCGTCCAGCGGCAGTACTGTACTTACAGTACTACGATGTACTAGCATGGAGAGGTCTCCAGTAGTAACCAGCAAAATGCTCCCCCCACCCTGGCTTGGCTTGGCCTGGCCTGGGCCTGGACTGGGCCTGGGTCGACTCGTCTCTTCTCGCCTGGTCCAAACGCAATCAATGTCATGGGCTGGACATGCCATGCCTCAGCTCCTGCACACCGAATGATGAACGACGCCGACGAGGCCGCGGAAACGGATACGTACTCAGTTAGTTCTCTCGGTGTCTTTCTATGGGTGCTCGCTCGCTCGCCCACTCACTCGTCGTTCCTTCGCGCGCAAACGTGCAGCGTTGCCTGCCCGGACACGTTGTGTGGGTCCTTCCATGGGTACGTACCTCCCCTGCTGAAGCACATCCGTCTCCTCGCCCGTATCGATTCTTTCCTCATCCCGGATAGGGTTGGACCAATCTTGGCTCCCTTGCTCCCCGCTTCGCTCCACCCCGTTCCACACACGTCGCCATATCAGTTCTAGTAATCTTTGTCCTTCCACCTGCTTCATCGACTTTTGATGCTCCAAAAAGCAAAAAAAGCGACTCCATGGTGCACCCGCCACCCGCCGATCTTCTGTCGTGGTCCCCTACCAAACGGTTCCTCCGACCCAGCTCAGCCCAGTCCATGTCCAGCATAGCACGCGCCCGCTGCCGATGCCCCAGGTCGGCGGTCCTCGAAAGCCTGTCTGTCACCGAACCTGTCATGTCAGCCTCCTGTCAAAGACGAATCAAGCAACGGCCGCATCTCTCTTTCGGGAGCTCAAAAGTCAAATTCGGTACGCCTTTCCTTCTCAGGCCTGACATACCACCTTGTTCTTCATCACCAGTCCCTCGATTCCCTTTTCGCGTCAGCCTCTTCAACCTCAGTCCAAGTCTCTTGCGACTTGAACCGCATCGTCCCCAACTTCACCAAAACGTTCCGCTCTCCAACAAACAAAAGACGCAAAAAAACCGGTCGCGCAGGCACCGAAAAAAAGTCGCTCGCAATACGAGAACTTGTCCAAAACTTGCTAAGCAACCTGTCTCGGCCGTCCCCGCCTCCAGCAATCGAATGTACGAGCTCGCCCGACATCGTTGCTTTTCCTTAAGCCGCTCCATCTCGACCATCTGCAACTTGCCTCTCGACGTCTTTTCCCCGTGACCCGGCGGGAGCTGAGTGCAGGCTTCGACGCACATGGTCATGGACGCCGTTTTTCGTACTGCAATCGACATTCTGGCCCATCTCTCTGTGGGGTAATATCGCAAATCTGTCTTGTCACATCTGTTTCGGCCGTCGTCGGATCCCCGAACGAAGCGTAACGCAATGCAACCTCACATTACCTCATAGGCTTATCGGTTATCCGAGACACACGCAGCGGACTCTCCGTGGGCGAACTTTGACCTTGCATAAAGCAGCGGTACTCCAAGCACGAAGCATATATCCTGCATCCGCAGACGCATGGGAAGGAAATGATGCCCTTGCTACCCGGATTTTTACCTGCCTGCCCGCCCCGACTGCCCCGACTGCCCCGACTGCCCCGTCTGCCCCGTCTGCCCATCAAACATGTACTCCTCCAAGATCCGCTCCTCAGCACCCAAGCCTCTCCCAGCATTAGCCTGGCGTACAACTTTGGTCTCGAATTACATCCATCGGACAACCCCTGGAGGAGAGAACGGGACTGCGGTAGCATACTACTAGTACCCTATCTCACGACATTCGGCTCTGGGCACCCCTGCAATCACACGCTTACTGCGTAGTTCGCCCTGGCTGTGTCCCCGCTCTTGGGGCCACGTTCTCGACAGCACGTCCCATGAGCGCCTGAAGCACTGTGTGCTGTGCCGCAACGCGACCGCGTCGTTTCCCCATCCACCTTGCAGCAAGCCACCAACCAAATCCTTGCCACAACTACCCTGTCCGCGCCGTGTCGTGTGGTTTGATTTCGGTCGGCGGCGACGGCGTGGGGCATCCTTCGAGCGAGCGAACGAACGAATGAGGGAACATACACCAGCCCACAGGCTCTCTCTCAGAGGCACCTTAGAGTAATCACACCTATTCGTACACTACTGATACCTGTATGCTACCCCGTCGCAGCTGGGTCTGGCCAGCGCTATCGATTCCAAGAGAATGGATGCCCGCCTCGAGGGGGTAGGATGTACATGTAGTACTGTACGATGTATGCACGAGGTATCAGCCCGTTGCCAATTTCCGCCAATCATTGGTTGGTCAGATTGGCCCTGCGCTGCCAATTTTGGTAGATGATGAAAGTCGTCTAATCGGCCGCGCCAAAATGTCGCTCCGCTACCTGCCCAAGCAATTGATTGCAGCATCAGGGCAGGGCAGAAACCGACGTCAACAGTCTTTGGCACTTCTGCAGAACCCGGCGACTCGCCGAGTGGCAGCTGCTGAGCCCGTGCAGGTCGCGCGGCTTGTCTTGACCGCTGCAAGAAGCTTTCCAGACTGCTTCAAGATGCTGCCGAGGACCAACTTTCAGCCCGTCGTCGGTCTTGTCAGTACCCGTGTACCATGAGCTACTTACTCTTTGTGGATGGCATGCCAGTGCTGATTGAGGCAGGCTTCTAGAGCGCCACTCAAAAATGGGCGCAAATGAGCCTGGCCGAGCGACAGACAGCTCTCCAAACCAGGAAATCAGCTTCGGGGTGGCATCTGGGAACACCCCTACACCTTGTGCAGCAAAGCTAAGAAATCCAGCCCGTGCCACAGTGTTCTACACATGCACTGCCTACCTACATAGGTACTATGTATGCACTAGGTATGTATGCGTAAACCACCCAACTTCACAGAGCATGTGTGGTGCAGCCCAAGAACACCAGCTGTTCTGCGAGTGCCAGCTGCATCAAAAGCCGCTCGGAAGCCTTACGCGCAGCTGGGCGGTATCCAACCGACCCACTGGCGGCATCGTTCTCTTGGTGTTCAACATTTCTCGTCCTAGCCGTCTGTGACCAGCTGAAAGCAGCCAACCAAGCGGGCCGGTCAATGAACTGCAAAAGACCGAAGACAGCCCAGACAAGCCGAGGTCCTCGATTCCGCTAGTCGTGGTAGGTGACAGGGGTTCAATCTTGTACCCTACATTACGCACTAGGTAATTGTCGCACTGGGGGGCCCTAATCTTGGAGCCAAATGGGCGCCCCACCAAGACCTGGGGATCATTGATTATTTCGTTGGCGTGCTCGCCCAACAGTGCGCGTTTCTCGTGTCTCATTGTCAGGGCTGGGCTTCGAGGTTGAAAGAGGACCTTTCAACGATATTCGAATATTTTGCCCACGCTGTTTGACTCGGGAGTGGCCCCGCTTTGCTCTCTCTCTATCTCGCGCGCGCTCACGGGGCACGCACATTGCGATGGTTGCTTATTTCCCATGGATGCTACTGGCAGCCGAGAACGAAAATTGAGGGGCAGAGAGAGGGAGAAACACACTCTCTCTCACACACACACACACACACATACAGTCGTGGGGTGTTGGCTGACATGAGCTGCCCTCTGTACTTCGTACTGGCCTGACGAAAGTACATAGCGCATGGCACGCTCGAGCCAGGAGAAGATGGTGGACACACTACGTAGCTTATATGCAAACTAGTTCTGAATGCGACGGTGTGAAAATGGTCTATGTTTTTCTGACAGGACGCCGACATCTGCGCTCTGTCTTGCGTTAGCTTGGTACTCTAAGAACAGTCTTTCACGGCGTCGGCACACAATACCAGCAGTGACCAGGAACGAATCCCAAACCGGACAAGTCAGGCACATGTGCTGCAGATATGCTGGCCACGGCTGCAAAGACCAGAAGAAGCATCGTCAAAAAGTGTTCTATGACCAGGCCGTCCCTTCATGGCGGACGGTCTGTTACGCTCAGAACGTACCGAAGAGTACCTAGGCAATGGGCATGGGAGAATATTGGCTGTCAAGTCACGAGTGCAAGAGCCAGTGTTGGTACCTCCCTCTCCAAGGAGTAAGTAGACCAGGTTATCGCTGGTCTGGTACGGTCGGCCGCTACCTGACCGAAGGGCCCACAGGCAGAGCGGGACGCAACCTAACAGTGCCAATTGGAAGCAGGGCCATCTCTTGGCGTGGCTCCTGCGCCGGCACCGTCTGTCCCTGGGACTTGGGAGTCGCGAAGCTGGCGGGAGCGGATAGGTAGGTTTGCCCGTACTTGTACAAAGGCGAGGCAGCAAGGCTGGGGAAGGAGTCGAGAGACGAGACCCGATTGTACTGAAACCGCATGTACCTCGTGAGCAGCAGGAGCAATTGCAAACCAGGGAGGTGCGCGTGGTTGCGCTTCCACTGCTAGAAGAGAAAAATAAAATAAAATAAATCCCTTTGCAGCCGGGCTGCATGTGGATGCAAGCTAGTGCCTATCTCTTGCTAAATCTCTTGTTCCTGTGATATCTACGGGGCCCTCGGGAGTAAAGGGGAAAAGGGACGATGCAGTTCGTTACTGTGGTTATCTACCTACCTACCTACCTACCTACCTATTTACGAATGTATCGCACCGATACGTCCAAGGCTATGAAAAATACGAGGGGAGGAAAGAGAAGATAAGCCCCTTCGCAATGTCAATGGCTGTACCTACCTACCTACTTACTTATTGTACAGTAGAATGAATGGCTCCTTCCGTGTGTGCGTTGAGAGGAGGAAGGCACGAAGGTCACCTCCAGAGGCCCCACTCTCCTCTTTCGACACTATGCATGGCATCTCGGCCAATCGTGTCAACGCATGGCCAGGGCTGGTTGTGGCTCTCTCTCTCTCTCTCTCTATCTCCCTCTATTACCTCTGCCTGCCTTTCTTTCGTCCCTCTGGATCCTTCTTTCCTTGGTGTTCTGACTCTCGCTTCCTAGTAGTACCTAGGTAGGTAGGTAGTGTATGCCCGCGCGCGCCTGGAGTGTCGTCGATTGTCCCTTGACACACGTTAGATTTCGTCTCCCCCACCCCCCTGATCTGCTTCTCCATTGCTCGCGCGTTGACTTTTCGGTTCTTCCCCAAACGTTCACAAACGCGCACTCCGTCCCCTTCCTACCGTCTCATCCTTTTTCTTCCTGTTCTTTTCGGCGTCAATATTATATGGTGTTTCTCGGCATATCTGACTATCTCCGGTGCGTGCACGGAGCGGGGAGCAGACCGATGAGCGAGAGAGCAATCTGCGAAACAAAGGTGAACATACCTATTCTTCTACATTTGTCGCGTCCATCCACCCACCCACCACCGGGTTAACCTACCCACCCATCCACCACGACCGACACACACATCCTACACTGCCTAGGTAGGTAAAAGTACGGATACGGAGTACATAAGGCGGTACAATACATGCATCGCGACGTGCCCGAGGTACGTACACGCACCACTATCTCCCCTTGCCATCCCATCCCAGGTCCCAAAGGTGTCGAGGTATCGTCTTGTCGCGCACTGTACGCTACAACGCGGCTAGCAGTCGACACCCCTGTCGCCTTCCCAAGGCCCCCCCCGTCGCGACGGTGAGGTATTCGTAGAGGCCTAGAGCCCAAGCCAGCCGCCACCCACCACCCCCCGCCTTTCGTTTTTCCTTAAACTGTCTGGTTGTGGCCGCCGCAGCCCGTGCTACAACCTCACTATCCTCTTTTCATTCACTCCGCAGTTCCCTTTCGCCTTATTCTCAATCGAGCTCTTTCCCCAACTGACACTTGTTGCTTGTTTTCGAGCAGGGGAAACCGCTTGACGACGACCAAAAACGTTCACCCGTACCAAACTGCTACTTCGTTCGCCCAAATACCTGAGGTTTGCTTGCTTCTGGAGCAGCCAGAAACCCGTTCGTCGGCTCCGTGTCGTCGATTACATCCCCGGACGATAGAAAAGGCACCTCCGTAGGAACTCGGCTTTGCCTTACTACACCTCTCTCTACCTATCTCAGCTCTCTCTTCTCCTTCTCTTCTGGTCAAAAAAACCCCACACCCCTCCCCCCTCGAGGCCTCTCTCTCTCTCTCTATCTGTCTATCCGCGCCCCCAAGTCACCCGAGTCGCGTTTTTTTCTTTTCTTTTTTCTGAGCGACTACCCACCACGACCGTAATACGCTCCTCTGCAGCAACACGCCAACCCGCTCGGCTCATAATCCGCTCTGCAGCCAGTTTTCTGTCCTGTTTCGCCAGGCCAAGCCATCCCGCTTTCGCTGTGAACGACGACCACCACCACCCACGCGCCCAACCCACTACTTCCAAGACCAATTCCTTCGACAGCACGTCGGTGCCGCCTGTCAAAAGATAGTCACTTTCGACCATCGACTGTTTGGGCCAAATCTCGTCCGTACTGACCCCTCGACAAGCACAAGTGCCAAGTGCATTGCATCTCAGGCACGGAAGCTCCAAAAGTCAAACAAAGCAAATAAAAAATTAAACCAGCAAATTCCTCGCTTCCGTTGGTCGGTAGGGAAAGAAAGAACGAAAGAGAAAAGGAAAAAAAAAAGGTCACTACGACATCCACACGCACCACGGCCAATCGCCCGAGTACCTCCACTACCTTACACCTTGCCTTTTACTACCCTACCCTACCCGTCCTTCAACCTTCCCTACCTTTCCCACCTCCACCTCCCGTAAAAGGCACCGCACCGCATCCGCTCCGCACCAGGCTCAATACAGGCTACGTCCCGTTCCGACCTGCTTTTTCTGCGACAGAAGCCCAAGCTGCACACACAGCAGCACCTCTTCCTCCCTGATCAAGTATAGATCAATCGGCACCACGCTCAAAGGAGCATCTCCACCGCTTTTACCTTTTTCTGCCTCGCTCGTGATACCAATTCCACAATGGCCGACATCACCGACCAACACGACCAGACTTCGCCCACCGACCTCGACGAGTCCCAGGTCGGCAACGGCAACGTCCCCGAGAACAGAGGCGTCAAGCGCCAGCGTCCCAGCACCGCCGAGGACGATGATGACGATGACGAGAAGGGCGGCCGCGAGCGTCGCAAGATCGAGATCAAGTTCATCAACGACAAGTCGCGTCGTCACATCACCTTCTCGAAGCGTAAGGCTGGAATCATGAAGAAGGTGAGCATACCACCCCCCAACCGTTCCTGCACCCTCGCTGCTGTTATGGTCGCGCTCTCTCGCGAACGCGCGCGTGCGCGGGCGATTACATACATGGCACTCACTCTCTACCCGTCAATTGCTGACCCGGATTCACTATAGGCCTATGAGCTTTCCGTCCTCACCGGCACCCAAGTCCTGCTCCTCGTTGTTTCCGAGACGGGTCTTGTCTACACATTTACGACGCCCAAGCTGCAACCGCTTGTGACTAAAGCTGAGGGCAAGAACTTGATTCAGGTACGTCCATGTTCTTCGCTCACTCACGATTGCTTGTTGGAGAGACGTAACGCTAATATTCGATAAAGGCCTGCCTGAATGCCCCCGAGCCCTCTCAAGGTGGCGAGAACGGTGTCGACGACTCGAACCAGGTTGACTCCCCCGAGGAGCCTCCCCAACAACACCTACCTCCTCAGGCCGGCCGCCAGGGCATGCCTCAAAACCCCCACATGCCCCCAAACTACATGCCCAACGTCGGCATGGACCCTTCGCAGGCGCTCGCGTACCAGAGCTACGTGCAGCAACAACAACGAGGCGGTGGCTACGCCATGCCGCCGCAGTCTGGTCTCCCCCAGCACACGTCGCATCAGTCATGATAACCAGGCTGCCCCTTGACTTGTGCATTTCTCCCTGATACCAGACATATTTCCTGCATCTTCCAAAAACCTCGACCGTCGGTCTTCTTGTTTCTCCGTCCCACGTCGAGGTTTTGGCTGTTTGGCGTTACAAATCGGTGTTGCCGCTTTACTGCACGTCGTCCGCTACGTTTCTTCTAATTACCTTGATTCCGAATTCTCCTTGCCATTCGGCTTTCGCAGGCTTCTCTCATCTCGACTACGCTGGCTTGGCATCCAAGGAACGCAAGGCTCTGTATGCCTTCCTTATCGCAGAGCGAGATTCAACGATGCGCAGTGAGGGGTCACACCGGGATACGCTACGAAGGACACGGCAACATCGGGGTATTCATCTGAAAAGACAGAGGGCCGGGGTGACATGTTGAAACGGGCAAACCTCGTTGAACCTTGCCTCTTGCTGCGGAGTCGGTTCAAGAGCTGATTCCACGCGAGAGGCTTGTGTGGGCACCGTGGGCCAACCCCTTTTCTCTTTCATTTTCATTTTCTCTCTTTCTCTTTCTCCCGTAGGCGGCGGAGGTTGCGATGCTTGAGAAGTCTGCCCTGAGGAAAGGGCTAGGGGGATCCCGGCAGGGAAAGATGATTTTCAGCATGAGAGCATGATATCTCACGGCTGGGCAGGCACGGCTTCTTCTTTCTTCCCCCCTTCCGGAATGGACTTTGACGATTTTTCTCATCTCGAGGATCAATGAGGACCAGACGCGCGCGAACTTTGTTTTTTTCCCTCCTCCATTTCGTAGGAACTCGGCTCGATACCCCCCCCTCCCCGGCCCGGGAAAAAAAAACCCCCCCCCCCCAAAAAAAAAAAGTTTCCCCAACCAAAAAAACAACAACAACCAACAAAAGCCCCCCATGTTTACACGCTCATGTTGAACGCCATGAGAAAAGCACTCTCCCTTGGCAACCCGAACACAGCTCGGGTTGGTAGCAAGGGGGTAGAAGGAGAAACGTCGAGGAAGCAGCTGCATGGGAAAAAGGAAGGAGATGCAAGAGAAGAGCCAACTTTGTATGATAGTATATCCCCGCGCGCGCGCTTACGTTTTTTATCGGTTTCTCAACGTCTTTATCTACTTCTACCGCCACCAACACCACCACTACCGCTGCTGCTGCTACTATTACATCGTACTACAACTAGAACAGTCAGGGCCTGACAAATGCTAATCTTTTGACGCTTCCTACTCTATAATCCTCCGGTGATGCCGTTAAACCCTCCTGGGCTTTTTACTTATTCAATTTCTAGGAATCCGCACTGATGCCTCACAGGTTCGGAGGATGTGGTTTTGGACTCGTGTCCCCCCTCCCCTCCGCTCCTTTCCGCCAACCCGCTCGTGCATCATCCGTCTCTCTCATGGTCCGTTTGCGGACAGGATCCCGCGTCAGTCTCCGCCCCGTGCTGCCCTCCTGCCCGCCCGGTCTCTTTCTCCCTCTCTCCAGCGTCCGCCACTGAGGGAGGTACTGGTCCAAAGCGGTCGCCCGTAGGGGGTCGCACAGGTACACAATATTGACCATCCACAGTCATGGAAGCACAGTGGAAGTATCATATGCCCGGTACCTCAACGCACATCGCATTCCGCCACAGAGACATGACAAGTGACTGAACTCTAAAGAAGGATTCGAGACACTTTGTCAGTTGTCTCCCCGCCCTCAACACCCCCCACCCCTTCCTTCTCCGCCTCCCGCCCGCGGGCCCTCGCCAATCCCCTTTCTCCCCTGTCCCCTTTCCTTCCCTCCCCCTTTTTATTTTATTTTACTTTTTTGTCAAGATCGGCTCTTTGCCGGTGTTCGTGATGGTCAATCCCACAAGTCAACGTGGTTGCGCAAAAGGCGCGTTTCTAATTGACTCATTCGCCGGCCGCCTGCCATGACTAAACCTGCTTTCCTCACTCTTTGGATTCTTCTTCCCTTCCCTTCCAGTCTCTCGCCTTCTGCTGTTCCTCCTTGGGGTTATCGCAATCAGATTCAAGCTTCGTTCGGCCGGCCGGGCGGGGGGCGGTGTCGCTCGCCGTTCCGTCGAGCTAAACTACGGCCCATGTGAGATTGCGGCATCCGGGCGTGTGTTGTGTGGAAGAGGGGGAGGGGAGGGATGGGTTGATAGCGGCTGTTCTGGCCCGACATCCAGATCTTCGCATTTTTTGTCCGCCCTCCCCCGCGTCGCAGACTCCCGAGATACCGGAGATCGGGATGCAAGGATATGAGTGATGGATGTGTGAATGGGTTGAATGCTGTTTTTGGCCGTCTGCCGGGTTGTGATTCGGCGAGTGCGTGGCCCGCCCGTGCCCCTCCCCCGGCCGGCGCAGCCTAACCGCTGGAGGTGGGCGGTAGGTACTAATTGACAGTCGTTGTAGGACCCCGGGCGGGGTACCCCACCTTTCCCCTTCGGGAGTCGTGCTTGCCCGCTGCCAGTCAGTGTCCCCTGCCTAGTTAGGTACCTAGGATGGGGCGGGCGCCCGTCCGCACGGCGGGATTCGGCGACGGCGCCGGCGGCTGGGTTCAGCGGGGAAAGGTGGCGTCAAGAGGTGTTGATGATGATGGTAGGGGGGGTGGCCAGCCCATCAACTCGTCAAGCAGAAACACTTTGAACAGTTTGTCGTGGGGGAATCTTGCATCTGAAAGTCAGATCATGGCTAAACGACAGCATTCGTCTCGGGAGCCAAAGACCGTGGATAACGATGCTCTGCATCATTGTCACATGCATCGTAGCGCCTTCGTCCCGTGTTCCCGGCGGGTTGGTAATCACTCGCGGAGCACTAATCGATGTAAGGTCGTTTCTTAGGTGTTTCCATTTTCGCGAATACATACCGCTGTTAATGGTGGTGGTAGTGGAGGAGGAGACGGGGAGGTCCTTTCTGTGTTCGGACATGATGCAGGGACAGCTCGTTGCCTGTTTGGGCCTGGCGGACATTTGATAGGATCCGCGGCGTCGAAAGCCGCGATGAGAAGCCATGTCCGGATAAACAGCATTGAGAAGAGCGAGTTGATACAAGTGTTTGTTTGGACGTCATTAAACGGACGTCCCGCTCGGATTCCCGAAGCGAGTGCCCGCGTCGTTCACCAGCCGTCCCTGCGGTCTCTTCCACCCTCAATGCGTGGCTTCTTATTGCCTAATGGCTCAGCCGCCATCGGAGTTTGCATATCGCGTTCTCCGTATTCAGATGTTCGAAAAGCCATACCCAAGACATCATCTTTTCCCGCGTATTCTTCGTGCTCGTTGGCCTTTACCCTGGGTATCGAACATTGCGCCGGGTCCCCTGTCTCCTCGGACATTCGGCAACTTTACCTCGTCGCAATTCTGGTCCCTAACCGGACGAATGTTGACCAGGGTCCACCAAAGACCGAGGGCGGGAGATGGTGACTTTGTATCACACAGTGTCGGGGGAGTTGGGTATACTCTCCGCCAGCTGACGACTGTCGGGGTCAGAAAGAGAGTAAAAATAAAGTGTAAGATGAAGGACTGACACAGCAACTGTCTCCGTCGTCCGTTGTCGCTACTTCCTCGGACCTCAGCCCGGCTGCGTCGATCGCTGGCACTGATGTCAGCAATCTCGACAGCCGCACAACGACCAAGAGGCTGGCCAGCTGTTTATGGCTGCAACACAAATATAGACGGCACAAAGGGAGCCGCTCTAGCTGCAGCACAGGCATCCTCCCGTTTTCCCACGTGGAACAACTTGTCGCCCGGCTTCGCTTCCTGGTAAACGGACAGACGAAACAAACCAACCGACCGGGTAGAAGCATCGGAGCAATGAAACCTCAGTAACCCGTGGGAAAGAGCAGCTCAGATGAAACGGACAAAGGCAAGCTTCTTGGAATACGGCCGTCGGGAAGGACGGTGCCATGACAATCCTTAACGGTGTGACGCGTAAATAAATGCTTGGGGACCTTTTCTTTCCTTTCCGTCCAGGAAGGCAGCTTAGAGTTATTGGGGTCTCGTAGGGAGGATGCCTGTTCGTGGACGTATCCGTACTCGTATAACATTAGGTAGCTACCTACCCAAGCACCGGTGCTCAAAGAGATGGTATCATATCGTTGGGTAGGTACTCCGCCGTTCGGTGCGTCTGTGCAGTGCCGGTTGAGCTGTGGCCAATAGGTAGGCACCGACGGACGGACGAGTCTGGACCGTGGTGCGTAGTCTCTTGGCTGACGGCCCCGATGAACCAAATGAATTGTTTAATAAGCAGCTCAAACACGATACGGTTCAGCAACGACCCATGTGGTGATGCAGCAGGAACTTGGAGGTAGATAGTATGGGGAGGCACCCAGTGCATGCTTGGCCTTGGCACGTCTTGCAACCCTGGAAGGAGGGAACCGAAGGAGCGGGTTGAGGGGTTTTGAGAAGGTTTCTGCACGGGCCATGTGGCGGCCCCGGGAGAGCCCATGTACTTATACCAATATCACTACCACGGAAGTCAAGGGCACTCACTGCCTAGGTAGGTAGGCACAGCACGAGTAACTCGTGATTGGGTGGCGACGGCTTTTTTATCGCCAGAGCATCTGGCTCGGCAACCGCCTACTGGAATGTAATTGTGTACAGGACAGCGAGCGTAATACACAAGCCAATAGCAACCTCGTGGGAATCTTCCCAACCCCCAGAATAAGGGGGGGGATAAGAAAAAAATAAGAAAAAGAGAAAAAAAAGTCCCAGAGAATAAAATGTAAATAGCAGATGCATCAAAGGCTTGGACCAACTTCCTCGCTTTTTCTTTCTCGTGGTCGCGTTTCTTCATTCCAGTCTCCTCGGCTACCGCAAAACTACTGATATGCCCCCAGGGTTTAGTATTACGCAGTAGGAGCAAGTAAATCGAGTCGTCGACGTTCTCTCCCCAGCCAATCGTCTGATAGCCTCTAGTGTTCGCCCAACGTAGCAAAGCGGCCGAGGGCGAGACTGCCCAGGAAGACGCCGCCGAGAACCGAGAGCAGGTAGCCAACGTTCATGGTCATGACAGCCAACATGCTAGGGCCATTGTCAGTTTGATGATACACGGTGAGAACAACGGGGCCACGTACAGCAGATATCCAACGCCAGCAATAGCCGTGTCAATTAGGGCACGGATGGGATCGACCGAAAACCTCCAGGGCCTCCATATTCCGTGCTGCTTCTGGACGATAGTGACGTTCTCCTCGACTCCGTTCTCCGAGAGCACCATCTGTTTCGCCATGCTCTCCGACGAAATTTGACCGGCCATGCCCATTTTCCCGTTGACGCTAACGTAGCGACGCTTGAAGTCCTTGTCAAGCCACCGCTTTTCCTGGATGGACTTGAGCGCCAGCATGCCGCGCATGCAGAAGGCGAGGAAGATGAGGAAGATGCAGGTTGCGGCGTAGGTGCCGACGCTGTTCGGGGTCCACGCCTCGGTGTACAGAGGAGTCTTGATGCTGTTCTGGAAGATGCTCATCATCATCATGCCCATGCTGCCGCCGCTGCTGCTGCTGTTCATCGAGCCAGATCCCATATCCATTCCCGGCATAGTCTCGGCGGCGGTTGCCGCGCCGTGAGCCTCGTCCCCATGCCTGGCCATCAGAAAGCTGTCCATCGCGGCGGTGTCGTGGGTGAAGCGATCGACGCTGGCGGCGCAGCAGTGAGTAAGGAGGATGGAAGGAACCCGTAGATTAGGGGAGAGCCGGTGTAGAAACCAATAAACAAACCAGGCTCCAGTCCCGGTCGACAAGATAGATATTAATTCGGATTGGGGGCGAGGGGGTAGAGAGAGAGAGAGAGAGAGATAGAGAGAGGTCTTCGGATGGAAAAACGCCAAGATGAAGAGGACAAGGCGGCGAGGTCGGTGTTATAGATTGGCAGTGAGAAGGATTGCGAGAGATCTTCAGACGCTTCGAGCAGGGAGGGCGTTACGAATTGGGTTGCGACGATAACAGGGCGAAACGAGAGCAAGTTTCCCGCATTAATTAACGGCAAGTGACTTGGTATCTACCAAGATGCCCCGGCCGGGCAGTAGTGACTTTTTGTTGCCCGTGCCGACCTTACGACGAAGCCTGGATGGCCCTTGGTGTGGTACCCAGTTCCAGACCGGGGCTTAAGATCTAGTTAGCAGCTGAGTGCAGTGGACCACGCATCAAGATGTTAAGGAGATGCGGTTGTGCTGTTACTGCCTGACAAGGATGCTCCCTCAGAAACGTGCGCACTGGTGGAGTTGCGACAAAGCCAAGAACGGGATGAAAGGCGGGGCTACTTCTATCTGTTGCTTCTCATTGGTCCATTGCTATAATTAGGTTCGACGCAGGAAAGGCAGGAAGTACCGTTACCCCCTTCCACTAACAATTTCCTGCCCGAGTGACTCCAGCACTCTCAAACTTCCTTCCCGTCCGTTCTTGTTGTTGTCTAAAACAAACTGCTCACCTTGTTACAGTCCAGCTTCAGCCGCTTTCCTATTCTGTACCTTTTTTGCGCGTTTCGTCATCATCGCCATTAAACGAATAAACAGACGAGATAAATATCATTTGTTAGGCTGAACGTTGCTGCCTTTTACTCAATGCTTGCCTCCCGGTACACTTGCTATCCTATCTATCTATTGGCAGAACGTTACTAATAATACCACTTCTCAACCGCTCTTTCTAACTATACCCAAAGGACCTTGAACAGATGATCCAAGAGGGGACGGCATAGACTTGGACCCACGACTTGCACTGGGAAAGCTTCGGCAAGCGGCCGGACCGACCCCGTGTCTGACATCAAAACTCGAACCCCCTGCTAACCACGAGCATGGGACTGTTGGGATTCTTTCAATCAGCTAGCCGGGTCCTGTAATGCTTGGTTGGCTTGGCGCACCTGGAACTGATGCGCAAGTCGAACCTGCTGCTACCGGTTGAGACGTCTCCTGCGGTTACCTTGTCATCAAAGGAAACAAGCACATCTCGAGGTCTCATGCGTCGCTGACAAGCTCAAAGCCTATTCGACTTTTCAAATACTCGTCCGATGCCGACCATGGCCCGGCCTATTCTCGTCTAGGTATCCTGCCGCCTCAGGAGGGAGGCCCACCCCGTAACCCTATCTGTCCTAAGACCTCCAATCGCAATCATGCTTTGCCGTCTCTTCCACACAAGATAGATGATGACTGGTCCGCCAATGAACGATCATGGTTTGATGTGCCTCAGCGTCTTGTCGTCTGGCACTTTCGTCCTCATGCCCCAGTCCTTGCACAACGCGCGGTTTCCTAGTTTTAAAGGACGAATCCAATGGTCTCGGAGCTGTTCGGCCGAAATCCCATAACCTCATTGTATTCTATAGTGAAGCCTATTGCAAGCACCGTCGCATCTTTCTTGGGAAGTCGGATCTGTAACGTGATGACTGCTGAGGATCGACGAAAGCATTACACGCCTACGACTGCCAGAGAAATCAAGATGAAGCCATATCTACATGAACACCCGAGCCTGGAAAGTATAATCATGATGACACTGACTCTCTTCAGCCATGAAATAAAGTAGAGTTGTCAGTATGCTTCTTCAGTATCCCTGTCCCTAACGTGGTTCCCTGGCTATTTCTGTGGGCGGATGGCTTTGTAACCCACCCCAGCGGTTGACGTTTCGCTAACGTCATATACCGAAAACTACACGTAGAGAATGCACTTTCGAAGGTACGATAAGTATCAAACCACCTCTGTGTCGACTTCTCAGCCAAGCTCTGAATGTTGCGTCGTAAATACCGGCACGTGTACGGCAGACGACGAGTCGAGGCCTTTGCAAGCTGCCGACCCGGCACTCAAACACCACCCTTCCGGTATTCAAACTTTGAAATTTCGTGTCATGAGAGGGTGTGATGAAGATTAAGCCGCCAAGGCGAGCGTCGGTGCCCCGATCTATTAGTTGAGACAAGGTCACGCTAGGTAGGATGGCTGCAACAACATCCTAGAAGACGTGGTGGCCTTTTCCAGCAGAAGACAACATGAAAATAAAAATGAACAGAATTCTTCTCCTAAAAAGAAATAAACCGAAAAAAAGATTTATTTTTGTTTCAAAAAAAAAAAAATTTTAAAAAGGAAAGGGAAGAAGGAAAAGGCAGCCTCGCTTGGAACATCATAAAAAGATACTTTCGAGAACCACCCGGCTGGGCACCTGGCGATCTGCTGTTTCGCCTTGACGGAAGGAGTCAACGACGAACTCTATTTCCAGTTTATCGACGCCTTTATGGACTAACCGACAGGACGCGGTCCGACCGGTGATGACACAGTATTCGTTGTGCTCGTTCTCCACATCAAGGAATGCACAAAGATGCGGCTCTGGTCAAAATGAACAACGGCTTTCTGCCGAGTTATCGGGGAGACGCAGCATCCGAACCATCACCCCCTGAGCAGGATGTCCGGTGAATCCTCGCTCACAGCTATCACCGACACACAGCAAGAGCGGGGTTCTCCTTGGAATCGGAGTGCGACCCTTCACACACGATCGGCATCGCCGCCACCCACGACTGCGGAACCCTATGTTGCAGGGGTGCTCGGCGATCACTCATCCAACTGGATGCAACCACTGGCGACTTACTTTTACATAGATGTAACTTCTGGCCAGCCCTGCCCGGTTCTCCTCGGTGATTCGCCAGCGGGACCGCGGTATAATGCGCTTGATGTCTTTTTGAGCCGGAAATAACCATCGTCTCACGGTGTTCTGCAGCCTTCCGCGTGATGCCTTGTCCGTCGCGTCCGGTCCACGTCGGCATCGGATGGTTCCCGCTCGGTCACAAATCACTTTGGCCACGGATAATTTTGTCTCCATCAGACATGGAGACCGATCTGCACCAGCCTGCAGCATTATCCACGCCAAAATGGCAAATGGATGGTTGAGGCCACAGTTTTAGTCGACGGGTGGAACCCATCTGCACCCAACCCAAACCGCGGGACCGGGATCAAGGGGGTGGACGACGCAGGTTACCGAGCCTATTTTGACGACTTGCAACGGATGCCCCTGCTCCACAGAGCGGCTGCTTATTACCCCGATGAATGATGGCCGGCTTGAGGATGACGTCTCAGATCTGGATTCGCTTGATACTTATCCCTGCCAACATGTACGGATTGACTTACCATGTCGACGTTCAATGGGAGCCGTCGCGGCCTCGGTGGCATTCGATGTACTGCGGGGGGCACTCCGTCATCTCGACTAATACAAGCTTGGAACTCCTCGAGCCAAGAGGTTTGTCGGCTCATCAAAGCCGTCACGGTGTTCGCATGGAAATTGGCTCGACTTCTACGGGTTTTCCCTCGGCTGCATGTGCAACGCGTGGCGGTTCCATGCTCTTTATTATATTGTCGTGAACACCCATGCGGAAAAGGGCGGTAGTCAGTTTCCACCTCGACGCTCCACGGCCACCGTTTTATCCCATGCCAACCTCCGCTGCACGACCGACGTATGATTAGCGTACATTAACAGCTTGGGCCAATTTGACACGCAATAGAGAGCAAAGGACCGATATGTTGGGCGTCACGTAACACAAATGGCAGTGCTGCAGTGAGCGCCATTTCTTTCCACGAATCGGTCAGAGTCCATCGACAGGGGTGCCTTTGCCGAAAGGAGACGGTCCGTATGACACGTTCGCGAGTTGGATGATTGTACCACGTCAGACACGTCGGCTAAGCAGAAGGGGGGGGCAAAGTGCAACAACAGCTATTGGTCTTCCGATGAAATGACACCAAGTGATTGGTACACCTTCGACGCGATTTCCGGCCTTCACTATGGATACCTCGTCGGACGTGACGTACTGGAAGTGTGGGAGTCAATCAGTACATCGCGGATATTATCAAGACGTCGAGCTGCAACCAGCTTTGCGAGTATTCCAAACCGCTAGTATGGCCTGCCCTGTCAACGGGAAATAACACCTCGTTCGCCGGCCGGCAGATAAAGAAAGAAACGGCCTGCCAGAGGATGGTATCCGGTCCTAGGGATGAATTTCGGCTCAGTGGAACTGGTAGTCCGGCACAGCCAAGATGAAAAGCTCCAAAGACAAGCTCTGTCGAAAAGCTCACAAGTGCCAGAACTCTCACATACAGCGTTTGCAAGTTGAATACGACATTCCGTGGGGAAAAGAAACAGACTGCAGCCGTTGCAAGGTTTGGGAAAGAATCGGCCAATCTCATCAACCTCGTATGCCGAACTGTTTTCGAAGGAGCTTGGATGATATCATGGGTCGACCGAAAGCAGAAGACATAAACGTGGTGAGGACACGCTGGCTGACAGAACGGTGGGCGTATGACCATCGTTGAGGATCCCCAATTCCGCATCCGGAGGTCCAGCCTCTACCGCCTTGAGGGGGGGACTGCTAGACCCGAACCAGGATGAGCGGCAGCGACATAAAGGATCTCGTAGGATGCTGATTGGGCAAGGCGCTCCCTCGAGACGCGGCCACGTTCGGTACGCTCGAAAGCGGACTCGACCCGTCGCCCGTCTCTCATGGCGAGGTGTGCGTTATGTGCCAAGTGTCCAGACAGCTTTTGCGTGGCGCGGCAGGCTTTCTCGTCGCCAAAGAGGCTGTCAACGCCCTGGTCTTTCGAACAGTCTTCTGGGTTCTTTCGCCTCAGCCGCGGTTAACATGGCGCCTTCAATCCCACGTTGAGCCAGAGTCCGAGAGACAGAAGGCGCACACGAAGGGTGACCGCCCAAACGTCCGCCACGCCTACAAGTGAGCCTGTATGTGTGTGTGTGTGTGGTGGGGGGAGGTTCGGGTGAGGAAGTTCGGACGACGAACATTCGGCCCTCCCGCAATGCGCAAATGAGAGCATCCGGAAAGCGGAAGCAAGCAGGCCTGCCCAGATTAACTTCGCCAAGACCAGACACCGATGTGTGACATTGTGCGCCGGGCCAGTCGGAAGATGTTCGCTTTTCTCGGCCAACCCTCTGGCGATGATCGCCAAGAACGATAACGACATCAACGGGGGGTTTGTCACGGACAATGGCCTCGCCACCCCTCGCCCAACACTTTCGTCGCGGAGGGGGGGGGGGCAGACTTTCCAACACGCAGAGGAAGCCATTCCCCATACGGCGGTGTTGGTACAGGACCTCCATCGGAGCTGCCCATCGATTCCAGAGCCCCATCCTCGGACGTGTTACCTGATTCCAGCTGGATGAGGCCGCGTGGTCGCATGGAGTCAGCATAGCTCGCCAACTAGCGATGCCGCTGGACCCGAGGGCAGGCAGATTTTGGGAGGGGGGGGGGGCAAGGAGCTAGAGAGAGCCCCCCGACTGACTTTTTCTCTTGCCAGCCGACTCGCTTAAGCTCCGCAGCCGGCTTTCCTGGATCGGAGATTTCTTTTTTGGATGATGTGTGCAATGACAGGACAAGGTCCGAGGTGGGAATGCAGTTATCCGCCTGGCTTCTGGCCGGGACCCAAGGCTACCCTTTTCGATATTCGCATCTTTGCTTTGCGCAACGAACCGAAACCGTAACCCTCGTCAGCACCCGGAGGTCAGCTCGGACTCCCAGCGACGAACCGAAGCCCCCGAACCCCCCCCACCCGTTCGGGGAATATTGTCATGATAAGCTTTGCTGGTGCCTCGGGGGGGGGGGGGGGGCGAGGAGGCCGCATAAAACTGACATGACGCACACGAGCAACGAGGTGACTGCCAGGATTTATTTTCTTCTTTTTTTCCCCCCGTCGGAACCATTGCTCATGTTGGAGCCCTGTCCGCCTTATGTGAGAGGAAGAAAAGATGATAGACAGGTAAGAAGGCGGGAGGGGCGGGGGGGAGGCTAGGTTCCATCATGTTCGTAGCGCATTCTTTTGCTCATGCCATCCGATGTTTCGGTGTCTAGGTGCCCATCTGTCATCTCATCTCTTCTCCCGTTCATCCACCCATCCGCTACTTCACTTGCTTCTCACCCCCCCCCAACTAAGCGTGAGCACGTTCCCCTTTTCCCACCTCGAGCCGTCCATCTCATCCGTCCACGCAGCCATCTCGCCTTAGCCTCCCCCCCCC